>VZTB01005762.1:13436-38156 GCA_013397245.1 Thryothorus ludovicianus | reverse complement strand
CCGGCTTCCGGAGGCCGCGGAGCCGCCCCGGCCGTCGGCTGCGGCCGCTGGGTGCCGGCTCGGGCGGCTGCGTCCCGTGCGGAGCTTGGCGGACGCGTCTCTTCGAGCCGGTGGCTGCAGGGGTGTGGGGAGCTTACTAGGTCGGTTCCAGCCCAGATGTCATTGTCTTAGTCCCGGTCCCTGCTCCCGTCGCCGTCTTGGAGTGGGAATGCCGGTGGGAATGCCGGTGTGTGGTGTTTGTGTCGGTGTGAGACGCGAGTCTGACCGTGTGGGGGGCAGACTGGTGTCGTTCGGATGAGTCTTTCGGGATTCCGATCTAACTTCAGCAAACGTTGGAGAATCAAAACTAAAGCAAAAACAGCTAAACATAATTTGGGTTTGTTTTTCTTCCTTTTTTTTTTTTTTTTGAGGGGGGTTTATAATGTACTTTGTAATTTTTCTCTGCTCTGCCAATGTTTGTTGTTATTTGTGTATCCAGCTGCTTGTTGGGATGTTGCAGCCTGTCCCTGGGATAGGATGACGCTGGTTGTTACCTGCTTTTGTTTGGCCTTGGAGCAGAGAGCTAAAGTTTGTAGTGTGCAGCCTGGTGGAAGCATTATTTGAACTGTGTGCTTTCCAAGCATCTTCTGGCCTGTTTTTGTCATCACAGAGTTGTGTGTGTTTGAGGAAGCTTGTATTGGTAGGCAGGACTGTAGTGAAACATGCAGAGCCATTTCAAGTTTGAAGTGCACAGAACTGGTGCTAATGCTGTCTTTCACTTTAGGTGAGTGTGCCTAGAATGAAGTCTTGTTTGGGTTGGGCCGATTTTGGTTTAATCTCATCTCTCTTAAATGTCATGGAAGTTTCAGGGCCTAAATCCTCTTGTTACTACACTCTTGGTGTGCTAACTCCCTGCTTTATTAATTGTTTAATTGAAAGGGTGTTTTGTGTTGTTTATCCCACCTTGCCAGCTTTCTTTGAGTATTTGTGTACCGTGCTGGTGTTTTACTTGTCCATGTCTAATTGCCTTGTGCTCTGGGTTTTTGTTTTTCTGAAAACTGTTCTATATTGTGTGTGTCTTTTTCTGCTGCAGTTTTTAACTGGTATATTGACTCTGATACCTTATCAGTCAGATTGTTTTTTCTGTGTTCTGTATGTGTCTGATGGATGTGAATTAACCAAGTCACCTGTCTATATGGTTTCATTTTAAGGATTTCTTTCAACCACAGAGTTTGGAATATTTACATGTGCAATACTACTGTGCATATGAAACCTGTTAAAGGTTTGTGAAGGTTTCCTTGATGTTTATCATACTTAGACTGCAGTAACCTTCAGTTTGGTGCTCTGTGAGTGGCCAGTGTTTGGAACTGCTTGTGACTTTTTGTTGTTTGAGGCACAGAGTGAATTTGTTGATGCTTACAATGTGCCTGTACCAGCTGAGATAGAGGGAGATATAGCAGGACCAGGATACACTAGGCTGGTATTACAATTTTTTCTTCTAGATGAGAGGTGTTTTCTGATTAGATTGTGGACCCTGTAAGGAAAATGAGAGGTGCTTTTGTCTTGTGTGGGTTATTGCCTGTTTCATTCTGAGGCAAGATCTTGCCCAAGGTGCCTTCGAAGTGGAGCATAAAAGTAGCCCAAAAACAACAATGAAAGCCAGTTACTTTTAATGTGGCAAGGAAGAGTAATATTGTCTAAAGTGTCATCCATAAGCGAGCTTATCTTATGTTTGTGAGTGGTTTCATAAAGTCACTTTCTTTTGCCTTCACCTGTCACCTGTAGGTGAACTTTGAGGTGGATGAAATAATCGTGTGGCATTGAAATCAGTCGTGTGCCAGCCATGCTCATCAGTGGTGGGATTTCAGCAGAGCACTTAGGCAGCTTCAAGCTGTAATTTGTGGTTTTGCCCCCTTAGCAGAGAGAGCCATGTGGGAATAGTGTTTCTGCTGTTAGCAGGCAGGGATTATTGCCTTAATAAGCTGACAGTCTTGTTAGGTTGAGTCTTGCTAAATGCTGACTTTCTGCAACCTGCTTTCCTGGCAAAGCATTGAAGAGCTGAATGCAGAGTGACATCTACTTCTCTTACTCTGTTCTAGTTGAGCTAGAGCAGGGCATGGTTTAAATGTTTGTTTTGTTTAAAAAAAAAATAAATATATATATTAAAGAAAAGAGAGGCTGAGTTGCTGTTCTGGAGTTTATTGACTTTGACATAAAAGCTGGTGGTAGGGACAGAAATGCAGAGGTTGGAAGGGAAGGAGGATGTGTCAGATGGATACAGTCTTGTTGCTGTGAGTCCTGCTCTCTGGGCTGGTATCTGGAAAGGGATGTTTCAGTGCACTGCCAGTACGGATTTTTGGCTCAAGCCAGTATTTTACAATTGTCTGCACTCCCACCAAAGTTCTGCTTTCAAAAAGGCCTTGGAGCAAATCGTAATGGATTCATTGCAAGAAAGGTAAGTGGGTAACTTGTTAGTGCCATTAGCTCTCTATTAAATATTCACAGTCAACAATAATGTGTATATTCTAGCTAGCACCCTTTCAAGTTCATTCTAAGAGATTGTTACCTGAATTACTTTGTTCTTCATGCATTCTTTGCGTGGGTCATTTCTGTTTTTTATGTTTCTACATTTCACTGTGGCAAAGAATTATTGTATAGCAAGGTGTAAGAGAAGAATTAGGGTTTATTGGTTGTGAAACAGAGATCATGTCCTGTCCTGCTTAGTTTCAGGAAATATTCCTAAAGTCAGATGAGGTAGTTGCTTAATTTTGTTTGCTCTGCATTTATCCTCACATTTAGGAAGACTTTTCTGTCTCTTGCTATGAAATCGCCATTCTAACAATCCTTAGTCCCAGACACTCTGTAAGTTGTGTCATTCTTTTAAGGTTTGGGTCACAAATGCTTTCATGGGATTTTCTGACAGAGACTGTATTGTTAGGCTTCCTGTTTGTTCCCATCCCTGTACCTTTGGTTTTGGTAGTAACTGTGTAGAGTTTGGGAGTATTTTCTGAAGTGATTGTAGATCCATTTTGTTCATGTGATTAATTTCTATCACAGCATATCTTAAAAAATATGTCCTGGGTTGATGCTGAATTGTTTCTTCCCAAATTTGCACTAAACCAGGACAAATAAAAAGAAATCATTCCTTTGGTTTAATAAAAGTTGAACTTCATTTGTCATCTCACAGGTCATTTGTCTAGTGCAGGTGGACATGTCCAAAGATTTTCAGCACTTTACTGCAAAAAAGGCTCGTATTTTACTGAAATTCAAACAGTTGTGATAATTAGTGAGGTTATTGTTCCTGCAGAGGTTATCTATTATACTGTGTTTGTCTTATTTCAGTTCTTTTTGGCATTTACGGTTTCAGCCAGATAACAAATGAAGACAGCACGACTCAGTGGGGTGCACTTTGTTTGAAGTCTCATTTTTCAGAAAGGAAAGCCTGGTTTTTGTTTGCCAGCCCTTTGGCAGGGAGGTTGGTTTTGGTGAGGGAAGTCATATATCCACCAGCTTAACTGCCTCATACTGAAAACTTAAGGCTCTCTGGGTATCTTTGGAGAACTCCTGGTGAATATTACAGTTTTCTGCTGCCATCCATATTTTGGGGTGTGTGGTTGCTGCTAGAGCTTCTGTGTGTTGCTGGAAGAGAACGTGTCCAGTTCAGATGAACCTGAATTTTAATGAACTTCAGTTTTTCAGTGTCCTCTTCTCTACAAGTGTGTGACCTTGCTCCTCTTTCCTGGGGTGATCCACTAGGGCAACAGTTCAGTTTGCTGCTTCTGAAATATTGAAACGGTGCTTTTTGAGAGGCATTTTAGTCTTCCATTCTTCCTGATTGACATTACAGCTTTTGAAGCTTCTTGACTTTGTTAGGAATTAATGTCTATGTTTTGACATCTTTCTATTCAGCTTTAATTGGTTTTTGAAGCTTGTCAGGTAGGCAGAGAAGGAGGAGGTGGATGTTTTGCCATCCTGTTTTTGCACTGAATAAGTCTTAGTTTCTGGGACTGTAGTTTCCTTAGTAATCTGTGCCTTGCACAAGGGTTTTTGTTTAACATCAACTCTTTATCAATGCATTGCTTTCTAAAATTGTCACTCTGTTGGGTTGTGGTATTACACTTTCTACCAGAATGTGGAAGCTAATTATTTTTAGCTGGGGATGTCGTGAGGGTTTGAGAGGCTGAAGAGAAGGGCTCCAAGAGCTGGAAGCAGAGGGCTGGGGAGCTGCTTGGGTGCGTTTTCCTGTAGAGTGGAGCTAATCAGGCTCAGGAAGCCTCTTTGTACACTGAGATCAGTTTTCCCATGGAGTAGTAACCTGTTTAGAAATCATTTTATTCAATAGGTCACACAGGAAGTGGTCAAAACCAGAAGCCCCTGTCTTAAACTTTTTCTGTTTTGGCTTTATTGCAGCATTATATGCTTTATGTTATCAGTTTCTATTTGAAGGATTATCAAAGCCTAACAGATTTTAACTTTTATTTCTAGTTGGTAGCAGTTTTTTATATAAAATTTTTATCTGATATCCTGCTGTTGTTACAGAGTACACTAGTAATTATTTCCTGTTTAATTAGGTAGTGCTCCTTCAGCTTGACCTAGCAGTTGGTGGAATTTTTGAAACTTCTCCTCAGTAGCAGTCTGAATCTTTGGAAGAGTATCATTCTTTCAGCTACTGATAGAATTAGCATTCTATAGTTTTCAAGAGCAGACATTGTATAAATGCTATATACATTTGGTAAAGTGTTTGCATGTAGATGCAGGCATTGGAGGCTAATCCTTGCCTCTGGAAAACCTCTATTTCCATTGACACAGTGAAAACTGCATTTGAAGGAAGGGTGTGAAGGATTCTGCTCATGGAAGCAGAGGTGGGTGCTGTAAACCGCAGCATCACAAAGGCTGAGGATTAGAGCATATAAGAGTGTAAGTGGTAACAAAAAATGAGCCGGAGTTTTCTTACCTGAGCCTCTTCAAAATATTAAGTGCTTTTTGTCAGCTCAGAAGTACTTGTTTGAAATCATTCTTCATCCACCTACTGCTTATTGATTTCCCAGTCTCAAAACCCATAAGCAACTGGCAATTTCAGTGGGATTTTCATAAATAAAAGTCTAAGACAGTGTCCTCCACATTCTGAGGTGCTATGTGATATGTACTTAAGCACCCCTAAATTCAGGGTCAGAGCCAGCTCCAGCAGGTGTGGAAAACCGTATGGTGCTTCAGTCATTCTCAGTCTCTCATTCGAATGAGCTTGGAGGAGGAATTGCTTCACAGCTGATGACTTGAAAGGTGTTTGAGATCTAGTAAAACCTGTCAGGGATACCTCATTCTCATCTCTTGCCTTTACAAGGAGCCCTTGTGTCACTGCAATCAGAATAATCTTTTTTATATACTCAGATTAACAAAGACAATTCATATTCCTACTGTTGATAACACCTTCAATGCTGATAACCCAAATAGAACAAGATGCAAAATTAAAATGCAGATTCTCAAATTGGAGCCATGTTTTTTTAATCTGTGCCCTTAAGCACAGGGTAGCCTGCTCTTGCTGAAGGTCTTGGTGGCCTGCATTAAATCCAATTTTCTTCCTCCTTTCTGACTTTTCATAAACTCAGGAAAACTTTCTGTCTTTCTTTCCTTGCCCCAGCACTCTGCAGAGCATAGTGACCAATGGAGCCATAGTCAGTGACACAAACTCCTGACAGCTGGACACAGTATTGTTAAAAATGAATAAACCAAAAATATCATGAGCAGAGTTTCTGAGGCCTGTGAAATGTTTCCATGCTGGCTTGTGCAGGGTGTCTAACTTCAGAATCTCCTCACTTGTATCCACTACAGTTGTATCTTATAGATTGTCTTATTAGTACAAGTTGCCCTAAAAAAAGCCTGTAAGTGTTAACAAGACTCTCTGTTGATCCCAGGTTTTGTTAAAGCTTCAGTAACTTTTCTTATTTGTCTTGGAGGTTAAAAAATGCCAATGTTTCTTTCATTAACATTCTATTTGTGTTTGTTTTTTACTATGAAGAGAGTATATTGGGAAAAGAAAAATAAGGAGTAAAAATCCTATGTCATGCTTTAGTGTTGGCACTTTCTCACATCTTGCCTTTATTCTGTGGTGCAGATGAAAGGAGCTCATGCTTTTGCTGTTCTTAACATCTGTGCATCTTTTTTTCCACCAGTGGTGGATGAGATATTGCTGCCATTGGTGGGCTGGATAAATAATGACTTACAGAGAAGGCTGCCAGAGAAAATTTTTTTGTTGACTGCTTTTTTTCCACAGTCAATCAGGTTTGGGCTACTCCTTGACTTTCACAGGATTCCCACTGGTCTCGGAATCTTTCTGCCTGCAAATTATTTGCAAATGCCAGTGCTCCCAGCATTGCAGCAGTGTTGCTGTGCCAAAGAACAGTGAGAGATTTGAGGTCAGCTCTCCTAGGAGTGAGTGGAGTAAATCTCTAAACACCCTATTCCCTCTGTATTTATTTCAAGATTTTATTCTTGTTTACTTTTTATAGTCTTAGGGGTATTTTCCCATCCACTGTTGGTTCCACAACGAGATTCTAAGCTGCCGTGTAACAAACCTTGCACATACCTGGTTAGTCCATAAATGGTCTGGGTTCCTAACTTCCTGAAGTGACTTAAATGAGACTATTAGCAGCTTAGAAGGCAGGTCCCTGGCTACATCTGTGAGTTCTGTAATTCTGGCCTTTACAAAAGCAAACTCTGAGCCTTTTGTAGAGGTAGCCTGGGCACTGCATTCTGTACTCCTACAGGTACCAAGCCTCCCTTGGGGACAGAAGAGGCTGTAGCTGGGCATCCTTCAGGAGCTGCTGCTGCTGCTTGAGTGCTGGGAAGCAGCTTTGCTGTCTTACCTCCATGGTTGGGTGCAGAAATGCTCTGAAAGCCCTGGGCAAATGGTTTCTTGGTTTTCAGTTAGAAGTCAAATGGTGCAGTTTTAGAAGAGAAATAATTTTTATAGTAATTTATCTTGCTTCTTAATGGCTTTTAAAAAATGCGACTTCCTTGCAGGACAGAGCTCTGTTGGTCAGAGCATGATGCTAATGACATCAGGGTTGAGGATTTGATCAGTATATGGGCTATTCACATAGGAGCTGGCCTTGATCCTTGTGGATCCCTTCCAATTCAGAACATTCCATGTGTGAAAATGCAGTGAAGCTCCTGAGTCATTGCTGCTGCAGCTGGCTGCTCTGTGTCTGAAGGGAATGTTTTGAGGGGAATGCTCCGTAACTCCTGTGTTCCTGCCTTGCTTTTTTGAACCCTTTGCAGCAAGGGGAGGTTGCTGCTGTTGCAAGGTTCAGGGGGTCTTGCATGCAGCAAAATGAGGAAAAAGCATTGCATTGCTGATCTGGGAGTCCTGCAGAGTGGTTGCACACACTGCAGAGTGCAGCCCTTGGTGTACAAGCCTTGGATCCCTTGTCTGCTGAGAGACCCACATGTGTTACCCTTGCTCTTCAGTCCCTCAGTGCTTGGTTTGTTTATGGGTTTTAATACGGAAGCATGGCGTGGTTGAGGGCTTGCATAATTAAAGTGTTGTGTGGCATTGCAGCTTCCTGAGCAAACTTAAAGCTTCAGCTCTCAGTACAAACCAGCTGTTTAGTGTTGGCCAACAAGTGGTTCCACTATGTTAAACCCTTGTGTACCTCAGCTGCTCTTTGACTGCTGCTGTCAGAGGCCATCCAGTCAAGAATGCAGAGGCGGGTGCTGCATTCTGCTCTCTAAAAACTCCTTTTTTGTTTTTTTATAGGCTCGAAATGTCAACACGGGTGAGCTTGCAGCAATTAAAGTAATAAAACTAGAACCAGGTAAGTGGTTTCTTAACTGAAGTAGGCCACAAAAACTAAATATTTTTGTGCTTAGGATAACAATTGTAATGTAAAATCAATCAAGTCCATTTACTGAAAGACGGGATAATTGTTGACTTCTGGCATACACCATTCTTAAAAAAAAAAAACAATCGGCGGCAAACAAGATGTAAGAGGGAAAAATGTAACTGGAGAACAGTTAAGTGAAAGCTGATTAAAATTTCACTGAGAGTTGTGGGGTTTTTTGTCCTAAGTACTGTGTTTGACCCGTGTGTTATAAAAGTTTCTAGAACAAAAGAAAGCAGTGAGGCAAAAAGAACTTGCCTGGTAAAAGAGTAGAAGAAGATCTAAAAAGAAGGGTGAAATAATAGCTTAACATTAACATCTGGGAGTTGAGTACATTTCCTGAAAATCATTTGGAGGCTCTGATTAGGACTTCACTGTCTGCTAGATTTATGCTTGCCCTGTGCTTCTGTGGTGATTGCACAAAGCACATGTGCCCTACAGTTCTCAGCCTGCAAAGTCTGTTCTGTTAATAAGAGTAGGCCTGTTGAATAGGACTACCCTGGGAAGTAAAACATCCAGACTTTTTAACTTCTAACTGTTGGTGTTCCATTTCCAGATCTAATGTTGGGGTATGTGTAGTATTTTAGCTATCTGGTTTGATCCTTAAGGTGTATGTGGGCAAGAAAGAAAAGAAGACATTAGCTTTTGCATTTTTTTCCTGTTAGAATTCTGGAAGTGGTTAGAAATGTTGTATTTTCACAGTGCATACACATTTAAAAGTTCAAGACGGGACAGTATGTGACCAGATAGTTCAAAAACTGTATGTTACTCACACTTCCTCACACTGAAAGTGTGATCTCAGATGCTCCTGTCTAGTTCTACTTCTTTGGTTTGTTTTTTTTATGTCAGTTCCCATTGCTGGAGTTCTTGGCTGTGCATGATATGGGTTATCAGTCCAGCTAAGCTGAGCATAGAACTGTTCTGTGGGCAGAGCCTGGGGATGCCCTGCAGCTGGGGGAGCTTGCCCCCATGCTGTGGTGGTGGGTGAACAATTGTCACCTTGCACTTAAGTATTTTTTGGCAGCCTTTGGACACCTGAGTGGTGCTCAGAGAATAGGCTTCTGCTGCCCTGTTTTGGATATTTTGCAGATTGGGGTACAGTGTGCAGATTCAGGATTAACAATGTTTAGGGACTTGCTTTAAAGCTTTATGCTACTTTTATTTTGAATGCAGTGAAAATGCTGGTCACAGGAGGAATTGTGTCCTTTCATGGAGGTCCATATGTGAAAATAAATTCCTCTGTTCTTTAGTGTCTGTGTACTTAAAAGTTTAGCCAGGAGACAGGAAGCCATCAGCAACATGCTACAGATAGATGTTAACTTGCAGCTTATGATTTGAAATTTGCTGTCATTTATATAAAATATATGGGAATATCATATTTCTGGTTATAAATAACTCAGTGGATAGGTCATCAGTATGTTAATGTACTGGGAAAACCTTAAAACATTCCTGAAAGAAAAACATCTCAGCTATATTTTCATTTTCACACATGATTTTCTCAGTGTACACATCTGGTAAGAACCTTTAATAGAAAGACTGAGACAAGTGTGGTACCAAGTGATGAGATTCAGGTAAATGCCACCCCTGTGTCAATGTTTTCTGGTTGTGAGTTACTCACAGTCCCTAAATTTACATTCTTGTGGAGTCTGCTGAAATATTGCAGGAGCACCCTGCTAGTGACTGGTTTTGGTTTTTTTTTGCTTAGGAAGATGAGCTAGTGACTGTGGGCACGTGGCCAAAAATAGCAAAGCTTTTGTTGTGTTTTTAAGAACTCAGGCTATTGACAGGGCTTATGCAGATGGACACAGTGGGGTCTCAGGGAAAAAAAGGACTTGAGAAAGAGCTATGGCCAATATTGAAAGAACTAT
The DNA here is from genome assembly GCA_013397245.1 of Thryothorus ludovicianus. Taxonomy (NCBI): domain Eukaryota; kingdom Metazoa; phylum Chordata; class Aves; order Passeriformes; family Certhiidae; genus Thryothorus; species Thryothorus ludovicianus. The sequence goes on along the minus strand of VZTB01005762.1, from coordinate 28,429 downwards.
CAGCAGATGTGAGGTCCATCTGTCCCAGAATGAAACTTAAGAATATCATTAGTTATTGCTAAGCCCTTGCTAATAAATACTGATTTACAGCTGATTTATGTCTGTGAAACTTGTAGATAATTAGTCTTAATTACCAAGAATGTTTATTTTATAAACATGTGCTGAAAGTTAAGATGTGACTATAACCCAGGCCAAAGAAAATACTTGTTCTACTGCATTTCAGGAGAAGATTTTGCTGTTGTGCAGCAGGAAATCATTATGATGAAAGACTGTAAACATCCGAACATTGTTGCTTATTTTGGCAGCTATCTCAGGTACGGTTTGTTTCTTTTGTTCACTTAAAAATGTGTCCCTGTCCCCTTGTAAAGGACAAATCTGTAAGACGATACAGGCAAAATATAATTTACCAAGTATTTTCCACTTGTGTAATTTTTTCATTCACCTTCAAATCTGTTCTATTTACTACAGTGTCTCTCTATAAATAATCTTTCTTCTAGCAAAATTGTTCTCAGACCATGTGGTTATGTTTTCTTGCAAATGAGTTGATGCTTAAAAGCTTTGAATTTAATATATAAGTGGAAAATTAAGTAGAAGTATGAAGAGTCTGTGTATATAGTATCTTTTAAATCTGTTTCAGTAGAATGTCTGTTTTCCCAGTGTGTGAGCTTCTAACCAGAATGTGAAGGTTTTGTGTTTGTTTCTGGAGGTGAGGTTATTTGCATTGTAGAAACATTGACAAATGTATTCAGTTGTCTTACCAGCTACTTCTTTTAAGCAGTCATAGTGGGGACAGATTGCTTAGTATAACTGATACAAAGCTGCTTCTGATGGTTTTTTAAATGTTCACGTGAAAACAGGTCATGCACAGGTACTGTTGTTGCACTCAACTTTCATTAACATTTTTGTTTTGAAACACTGCCTCTTCTCCTGTATTCAGGCTAGAGGTGCTTTTTCTTTAAAAGTTTTCCTCTTGTCTCAGACTGTCAAATTATAGCTTTGGAGACCCAGAATTAAATTTTGGAAAATACGCTATATATTTTGTCACTGTCTTACACTCCTCCTTGGTTGCCTCCTCTTTCTTTGGCAGAGTGCTTCTTTTTTGTCTGGGCAATCAAGTCACTGTCTTTGAGACCTTTTGTTGTCTGACCTTTTGTTTTCCAAGCATATTTCAGTGCTAAGAAGAATAAGAAAAATACCATTGTCCTATACTTGCTAGTCACCAGCATATTGTTCCCCAAGGATTTCTTCTGTTTGTGTAGGGATTTTTCAGACAGTGACATTTCTATCTTCCTGTTAGCCTGGGTGTTAAGTTGCAGACACTCAATGGTAGTGTTGATCCTGCCTCTGTTTTGCTTGCTGCTCAGGCCATATGCTGTGCAGAAAGAGAGACTCCACACTGTTGCTCTTGGATGTTACAGGGATCTTCACCTGCTTCAAAGTGCTTAGGCACAGTGATAAAAGGCTAGTTTGAAAATAAGAAATGCAGTCACCTCTTCTGATCCTCTTACATTCTTTTTTTTGTTTTCTGTAGGGCTTTTGCACGCTGGGAAGTGAATGCCCAGTAAGCAAAAGTGAGAATTTACAGCACTTTAATACTTCATGACTCACTTTGTGGGTGCTCTGCTGCTGTCCCAAGGCTGCTGGGGAGGGTTCTGACTTCTTCCTACTTCCACACTGCTGCTTCTTCTGGCATCAGCACATGGATGCAGCCACATGGGCCCATGAGTGTAGTGCTCCCAAAAGTGTCCCTATTCTGAGTCCTGCATCACTGTGGGGAACAGAAGGGACTTAGAGATGTCTCTTCAGTGCTTCTTTCTTACTCAGTTTTCTTGCACAGGTTGTCACACTGCTTCTGTGTCTGGCTTTGGTCAGCTGTTTCAGTGGAAAGCTTTAATGTTATTTCAAGCAAGTCTTTAATTGACCCCTTGAAATGTATGGAGTTAACAGCCAGGGATTTCTGCTTAGAACTCCTGTAATGCTTGGACAATACCTTTCCTACCCCTAGAAGAAGCAGCTGGGAATATAGCTTTGAGGGCCACATACACTCTGGATATAAAAGGGGAGGACATCCAAGAAAGACGATTCTCCTTGGAGCAGCAGCTATCCTAGCTGGTGAGAACACTTGCAGTTTGCAGCTCAGGAGATAAACTCAGCACTTCCACCATTGCCTTGCAAAAACCCTGCCACAAATGTGTCTCAGCTGTTCTAGCAGAGCCTTATGAATGCAAGACACACAAGACCAGGTTGTCAGGAAGCTGCAGAACAGCCATCAGTCTTTCCTTTGGCTCTCCTGTGTTGCTATCTGCTCTAAGGTGGTTGCATGGAATATTTTTTTTTCCACCTGAGTAGTTTGATGGCCAGGAATGACAAGGCAAGTCCCAGATTTTTTGCACTCCACAGTGCCTTTTTGTGGCCATATGTCTTACTGATGAAAATTACTGAGTGAAAGTAGAGTTAATGGCCATAGTAGAAGGTACCTTTGAATCCTTCAGCCCATTGTCTATTCTTGGAAAGCTCCTTTTGTGGAGGTACAGTGAATCATTCTGAATTGATTCCCTTAGTAAAGGAAGAAGAGCTAAATAACTTCCCTTCTGACCCTGCCACCAAAAATATCCATAGGTATTTTTGAAGGAAAATTTTGTCTGAGCAGACACTTACAGCCTGGGCTCTGCTCTGCCTAGCTTTGACTAAAGCACTACAGTTTCACTTAATTTGCTGTGAAATAAATTTGGTTTAGAGATCCCTGGGGCTTTTTGTTTTGTATTTGTTTCTTGTTTGTGTTGACTCATATGCTATGAAAAAAGTGAAGTGAAAATGAGGAAGAAATAAAAACCCACATCTGTTTAGTCTGTACTCTCAGAAAAATGTGTTTTAACCAAAAACCAAAATCAGTGTGAATGTTTCACTAATACTGTTTTTTTTTTGCTTTGTTAAAGTAGAATCTTTTTGACTATTTCATTAGTTACCATTTAGACAGTAAAATGTCACATAAAGACTAAATTATACTCATTATTTGACTTGTACTTTCCATAATACAGAGCATGTTGTGTTGTGCTTTGTAGTGTTTGAGTCCTCTGACTTAACTCTTACAAATCCTCTGCAAATCTGACAGCTAATGAATGGTTTTGTTCACTCTTTAGACGAGACAAGCTATGGATTTGCATGGAGTTCTGTGGGGGTGGCTCTCTACAGGATATTTATCATGGTACGTCAAGACTTTATTCCTTCAAATCTAAGTACATCTTATTTTCAAAAATTGCAATGATTGCAGTGCTTTGGAATTAGAGAGGAGGAATCCTAAATTTAGTATCCATAATAATTAATTGAAGATCAATTTTAGCTTATGGTTTTACTTAATTGCTTTGGGTTTTGTAAACAAAGTTAGTGGGGTTTTTTTTTAGCAGCAGAGTTACTTCCATCCTTCAGGGGTTCATATGCCCATCTTTGCATTTCAAAGCTGTAAAATTAGACAATATTACATTGTAAAAAGAAAAAATTGCTGTCTTGATGTGCTGTCTTGCTTCCTAGCCGTTTTGTTTCTGAGCTTTTAAACTTTGTTTTAGTATAATTTATACCATTTGCTACAGCAACCTAGGTATGTGGATTGATTAGCATGGATGTTCTTGTCCTTTGTAAACTGTTTGAATGCTTGTATACCAGTAGTTCCATGAGGGTCTTTTAAATTTTTTAAGGGTTTTTTTAAGCTGGATGTGTGACATGTGAAAAGCAAAGGTGGTCTGTATATTTGCTTTAGGCTTGGCTTTAGTGTGCAGTTATGAAACAAGAGCTGTGAATCTGTGAATCTGTTGGATAAAGACAGGATCAGTCAACTGCTTGCCATTTTTCAAGAGACTAAATCAGTTTTGAAGGCCTTTATTGCCCTGGAGTTATGACTTTTCTAGGAAAGGAGTATTCTATAAGTGAGTAGTGGCTTTGAGGTTCTCAGGTGATGCTTTTTATTGAGGAAGTTCATCCATATTTGAAATTGTGAAGATTTTACCTGTGAGAGTCTCTTGTGTGTAAGCAGCTTTTTACATTTTTACCTTGGGTGCAATTAAAAGAAGCACCAGTTCACAGCTTCACACCATGTTCCTGTCATAGCCATTTGAGAGTGGCCTTAGTGATTAACTCTTTGCTAATTTTGAGAAAAGCTTCATGTTTAATAGGCTTTGTTTTGTGGAACACCTGTAGAGTAGGAAATGAGCTCATGCCACATAAATGCCTGAGCAGATGTCTACAGGAGTGGTTTCCCATTGCAGATGATTTTTGGTTTCTCTGCTGGTTAGAAGTTAGAATGGAAGGTTCTTTTGTGATCTTCATTGTATTCTAAAGAGTCCTATTCCAACTGAACTATATATAGACCTCTGTAATCTTGAGTCATTTAAGTTAATCAGAATGAAGTTCCTCTAAACAAAAATAGATGCCTAGATATGCCTACTGTGGGTGCCAATATATATAGTTTTATGTGGGTTTGGAGCTTTTCTTTCAGAAAAGAGAAGTTGGATATAGACTTACTTTGAAGATACGTTGCATGATAATATTGTAAGAGCTTGGCAGTTAGATTCTTTAATCTAGATTAATTCTTAACTCTCTACTCCTTCAGTGTTTTTTGAGAAATTCTGTCCAACTTCTCTTTGTTTTCAGTGCAAAACCTGAAAAGCTTACACTCAGGACTGCATTTCCTGGTCTTAAACCCCTTTAATTTCAGGATCAAAGTCCAGTGACTGGGACGAGTCACAGACCATTCCTTGCTTGCTGCTCACTGTTTGGTTTGCATATTTGTTCAGAATTTAATTGTTTTCCTCGAAGAGATTTGAGTGAAGCTGGACCTTTTGAGGGGGAGAAAGACTCCTCTTTCCCTTGGGAAACTGATGAACATGCTTACAGGGGGAGCTTGCCAAGGTGTTTGGTGTGGCAGGCCCCAGGAGCAGCAGTGCTGACAGCTGGCTTCAGAGAAGGGCTGAGAAGCTGCAGGGAACAGTTTGTCTGGCACTGGGAAGGATGGAAGAGAGAGCAGGTCACAGATGGTACAAAGAATTGCCCAGGGCTCAAAGGGGACTGAACAGAGTTGGCTGCAGCTCTGAGTCAGTGAAAAAGTCCAGCCCTCTACAGAAGAGCACAATAGGTTTGTCCAGGGAAAAGAGTTAGGCTTAAATCATTACTTGTGGTTCTTTTTCCCTCTTAATTACTGTGAGGTTTAAATACAGAAGAATTAGTAGTTTCTGTTCCAAAAGTACTGGACATTTTTGACTTTAAAAAACGCTGTGATCTTTGGGATGCTCAGTCTGGGGTAAAGACTAAGTACTTTTAGTTAGAGGCTTGTAGTGTAAGGTCCTATCAGTGTGAATGGAAATAACTGAGATATGAATTTGGAATGGACAGCGTCTTACCCGATTTTGAGATTTTTATTTTTTTTCCCTTCCATTTCAGTGACTGGACCCCTATCAGAGCAGCAGATCGCCTATGTTAGCAGAGAAACACTACAGGTATTGTCTCCTCAGGTTCTTGTGGTGGCATTTTAATATAAAAGTATTAAAAACTAAGAATAAAAGCTACAAATAACATGTGATGCCATGAAAATCTGGGACAGAGCATTTTTCTCAGACTTTTGAGGAGGTCCCATATTACTACTTAGAAATTTGTATAATTGCATAACCTCAAATTACCCTGGATCATTTCAAGAAAGCTCTTGTCATCTTTTTGCTGTTAATTTTATACTTGTTTTTAAAAGGGGGGGGAGCAGCATGTTTTATTAATCCATATTTAGGGTATAAATTAGGTACTGAACATTTGAAGGAAAATTAAAACACTCAGTTTTGCGTATCTGACCTACGCCAATAAGAAAAAATAATTGCCTGTTTGCTTGAGATGTTGGAGGTAAAGTCATTAGCCTCTCCTTGTGGGTATGCTAGCTTTCATTTTTCTTTCCTAAATTACAGGTTCAGTACAGCAGCAAAACTTAATCAGAATCTGCTTTTCTGATGGATGTCTTGCTTCTCTGTGCGAGGGCAGTTCTTGACTTGTAGTGAATGCAAACCTGTTGGATGCCATCAGTTAAGACCTGCTGCCTCTCCCACTCTTCCAAGACAGCTCTGCTCAAGCCATCTCCCTTGGCTGTCACTTACCATCTCCCTGTGCTGTGCCAGAGGCTGCTGCCTTCTGACTAACGGGATGTGGCTCTTTTTTTTACTTACAGATCTTATGTGACATCTGGGAGCGTTAAGGGTTTTGAGTCTTTAAACCCTTCTGTTCTTAGACAGGTGTAGAATGGTTTGCATTAGAAGGGGCCTTTAAAGACCCCCCTGCAATGAGCAGGGACATCTTCAGCTAGAGGAGGTTGCTCAGAGCCCTGTCCAGCCTGACCTTGAATATTTCCAGAGATGAGGTATCCACCCCCTCTCTCTGCAGCCCTTACCAGCAGTTCATCACCCTCATTATAAAAGAATTCCAGCCTGACTGTAATCTGAATCTACCCTCCTTTGCTTGAAAAGCATTACACCTTGTCCTGTCACAACAGGCCCTGTAAAATGTTAGTCTCCATCTTTCTTATGAGACCTCTGCTCATTTGCTGAGGATGCCCTTGATCCCACTGTCTATATTGATGATGGAGATATTAAACAGTCTAGTGGGGGACCCCTGAGGGACACCACTTGTCACTCTGGACATTGAGCTTGTTTATCACTGCTCTCTGGATACAATCATTTAGCAATTCCTTACCCACCAGATAGTCCATAATCTTCTTAGATATGGAGGAGTGAGTAGTCTAGAATGGAATTTATTGGTCTGGGAAGGTATCTTAGTTAATATGTATAAATTATGTGTGAGAAAAAAAGCTTACTATTTTGTATTTTCTTAACATTATTCATTGACCCATTTTTCTGTATTTTAAATTAAGTGTAAATACATGTTTAGAATTCTCTGACCAAATATAAAGCATGTAGTTTCAGATATCTTGTTGCAGCTTATAATGGAATACCATTTTCCTGAGTAAGAAGTCTGAGAATATAGGCTATTGTCCATCCATAGAAATAATTTGTCCAACATTAATTTTGCTACCAGTGTCCATGAATCCAGAGTCTCACTTGGATGCTGAAGTTAACATTGTCTCCATATTTAGAAGCCCACTGAATCCTCCATTTTCAAAAAATTCTTGCTGTCCATTTTGCTGGAATCCATGAGAATTGATTCTAAAAATACAGATCTTTAAATATGGCTTTTAAAGTAATTGTCTCCAGGCATTCACTTTTGAAAATTATGACCTCACCATTTCATTCTTCCAGGGCAGTGGTAAAAGTGTGTGAATTAATAGCCTTTGTATACCTTTAGCACCAGAGATTTAAGGAGTGTACATGGGACTCTTCTGCCTAATGCCAGTTGTTGCAGTGGTCTGGTAGATGCTTTGATTAATTGCACTTTAAAGTTTGCAGTCAGGTCTCTGATGTCCTGCATGAACTGGCAAAAAAATGTGAATCTTGACATGGATATTTCCCATGAACATAAAGCCTTGTGGAGGTTCATGGTCACAGAGCAAGGAAGATGTTTGTCTGTGATTTTGTCCTGGAAGAGAATTTTAGAGATAAGCCTAAAGTATCCATAGTGACACGGTCTCTGATTTGTCACACAGGGATTTGGTTCTACAGAATTCTTCCAGAATTAAAACTTAGTTTCTAACTTCTGTTAAGTCTGAAAATGCTTTGGTACTGTCATCAAGACCCAGGTGGCTGAATGCTTTTGCAGAAACACATGAAATAAGAGTTGAACTCTGGTGTTGGACCTGAGGCACTGCCTGCTAGCACATTTCATGGTACAGGAGATAGCTTTTCCAGTGGTCCAGTGATCTGACTGCTGAATAGAAGACTCCTAGGCAATTTGCCAGTAATTACTTTGGACTGAAAAGATGACAGTTACCATGTCCAGAGGAAAATTTCTTTGGAAAGTACTCTTTTACTCTTCTTCTCATAGGTATGGTGACTGGTGTTACTTCCATCTATCCTGTGTTTTAGGTATTAGATAAATGTCTAAATACCTATATACGTCTATTGAATATGCATACTTACAGCAAATTACTCTGAAATATGGAAATGTTCTTCAGTCAATGAGTCATTTAGGTGATTGAATTGGATCCTAAATACATGTGATAATTAAATAAGAAATGTATGTCAAATGAAAAGTGTTGGACTAAATGACTATTTAAATATTTTATACAGGGACTGTATTACCTTCACAGTAAAGGAAAAATGCACAGAGATATAAAGGTAAGTAAAAGTTGAAGGGGTTTTTGTGCTTTTAAAATAGATTACATCACCTCCAGTGGTTTTTGCTGTTATGTATCAATTTTGAGTACATTTCTGAATATGTAGGGATTTTTAATCTATTAGAATGAAATAAAATTTTCTGCCCAAGAAGAAAAAAAAAATCTTTCTTTACAATACATGCAAGAAAATAGTTTGTTCTTTTCCTTGGAGCCATGCATGCTGTTCATGTGGACCAGTGCTGTGAAATTTAGCCATCAGTTGGTGTCCAGAGCAGTATGTGTTCAGATGGCTGTCGAGGTGTGTGCTCTGTGCAAAAGGAAGGTTTGTTCTTCCTACAGCTTTTCCAGGGAGCTCCATATACCCTTTTAATTTGAACCAGCTAGTGAACAGAGCTCTTTCTTTGACTTCTTGCATTGTGGTGAGCAGATTGCAGGGCAGAGGCTGCTGTTCTGTGTGGTTCCTGGAGACTACTTCTCTCCCCTCCCTCGCATGCTAAAAATAGAGAGGGTGCTGCAGATCAGGCTATTAGTACTGCCTGACTTAAATCTCCATCTCAGCAAAGCTATATCAAAAGTCGCTTGTTCAGACTCTTACACTCTGTTATAGTTTCCTTCTGGTGCTTCCTGTTGATTTTTTGTTCCTGAAGTTTTGCTACCTAGTCTTTCCAAAGCTCTTCCAAATCTGACAGGCTTCCTCCTGGAAATCTAACAGTAAATCATCATATTCTTTTGTGTTGTTGCATGCAGTTGGTTTGGCTGGTTTTGGTTTCTTTTTTTCCCTGGCAGCTTCAGCTGTAGTTGGCCTTTATGCAGCCTGATTTCAAGTTGTTCTCAATGGCTGCAGAAGAATATTTGGGTTTTGAGCAATCACAAAAGGAATTTGGGTTTTGAGCAATCACAAAAGGAATTTCTGAATGAAAGATTACTTCAGGCACCGTAATTGTTTTCCACTATACTTTATAGAATGCTTGTAAGGATGCAGTGCACAGATACTTTTTCTAGGCAGAACTATGCCAATAACAAATGCTTATGGTGCTTACATTGAGAGGATTTTTTTTTTAAACAAAGCTGTGCTCATGAGCATGGAAAAGTACTGTGTTCCTTTGCAGATTGCCTGACTGCTGAATTGTGTTTGCTTCCCTCAGTAGCTGAATTCCATGTTTAGAGTACCTGTCCTGTTAGCTTGGAAGGTGAACAAGGTCAAGTGCATGTAAGCAGGGCTGTTACACTGTTTGCCAAGCTCATTAACTGTGCTTGTGCAGCATGGGTGTTTTATTGCAGGCCTGACTTTTCCTGCTCAGGGAAAAGCCCAGGTGCTCTGTAAAAACACAGGTTTTTGGAGGTTCATCTCTGCTGCCTTTCCATCTTCCTGATGGGCAGTGCAGTGCTGACATTTGGAGCTGTGTTTAATCAGCTCTAACCTTCACTCAGCTCAACCCGTACCTGGCTCCAGTCCTCAAATCAGGTTTCTTCTCAATCCTTTTGTCCTGTTATTTTGTAATGCAGATCTCTACTTTGGGTTACTTTTGGTTGTTGAGCTGAAGTGAGTGGAACTCACAGCCACACAAAAATGACCTCTCCAAATCCAGCACAAACAGAATCTCTGTTGCGTAAGGACGGAAGTAGCTTTGCTAAATGCTTGATTATTGAGGCAGATCCTTAAGGCTATAATTATAAGCATGGCCCTCAAACAAGACGAAATGAGCACCTACTTATGAAAAGAAAATGAAGTTGTTTCCACTTTGACCTTTTGAGTTCCTGTTTCCTTTGAGTCATTGTAAATAGAAAAATGTAGGAATTAATCAGCACAGGCAAATTCTGTTTATTAAAAGGTTCTGTGTGCAGTGCAAACTCTGTAGTACCATAGGCTGAACTGAAAGTTAATGAAAAACACTATATATCCAAGGAGATTTTTTAATAATAGAATGGCAGCTTGCTAATTTCACAAACATTTCCTTGATAAGGCTGCAGATTTATTGAACACGATCCTTGCTTTGTCTTTGCCCCCTAATTTGCTGTTAGATCCCACATATTTCTTTTTTTAATGTGGTATTGGAGGAATTTGCGTGTTTTAATTCAAATAAACTTTTCTTTTTTTTTGAAAGGGAGCAAACATTCTTTTAACGGATAATGGACATGTAAAATTAGGTGAGTTAATACAACTTAGTGTTCAAAAATTAGTATGTTTACATGCTCTAAGAATCAGCATGCTTTTTTTTTGTTGAATGAGCTGGGGGTTCATGTAAGGAATAGCAGAATTCTTTTTATCTTGCTATTACTATCTAACTAAATCATCCAGTTAGTATCTGAGGATTGATTAGTTGGAGTATTTTTGGAACAGTGAGGTAAAAGGGAAAAATTAAAGTCAAAGCACAGGGTTTTATAAATTTTTAATAAAATCTACCATTCAGAGTCCTTAAATGTGAAATGTACCTTGAAAGCTTATCTGAAAGAATCTCTTTCAGATAAGAAACGAGGTTTTCTGTCTTATTAAAACCTTTCATGGACCTGTTAGGTCTTCTGTGCCAGCCTGCTCCTCCTTGTGTGGATGAGAGACATTTGTGTGCATGTTTGGCAAGTGACTGAGGGGAGTTGACCAATGGTATCTGAGACAGACCAAATTTCTATTACTTGCTTTTGTTATTTATTTTTTGTTAAATATTTCCAGTATATTTAAGAACCTCTTAACAGTGGGCAAACCAAACTTGTGTTCATTAACAAGTTACATCAAATCACTTGTTAACTGTCATTTTGTTTTTGCCTTTTTTTTTTTTTTTAATAGCTGATTTTGGAGTATCTGCACAGATAACAGCTACAATTGCCAAAAGGAAATCATTCATTGGCACCCCATATTGGTAACTGTGTTTTACTTGACCATTTATATAATGGTAACACGTTTAATACTGTTGAAAAATTGTGATAAAGGCATGCTCTGTCACTTCCTGGGTAGACTAATCACTAAAGGCTGTGTCAGACTTTCTGGTGATCTGTGTTACTTATTCAAAATAGCTGAGTGTCAGAGGAAAGGCTTTAATGCTCTGAAAACTTGAAAGGTTATGTAATGCCATCACTGTTGACTAATTTATCTTAATGTAGTAAAACCTAAAAGCTAGCAGCAATTTTGCTTGTTTTTAACTTTGATCTTAAATATTTTTTTTTATTCCCTGGTTTTCCATGTTGTTTTGTGTAATTTCCCCTCCAACCTAGATACAGCTTTTCTACAACTTTTCAGTTGATGAGTTTCCTTTGTCTTCTCAGATCTACAGACTTTTACCACTTGTGAACTGTTTCTCTAAGCCATTTTTTCCCTTATTTACCTAAACTGTTTGAATTCTGTGACACAGTTCTATCTGTACTGCATCTCTATTCTTCCCCATTAAACTAGTGTGTATAATTTTTTTTTACCTGAAGTTCTGCCTTTCATTTTATCTTTTTCCTTCTGGAAGTGATTGTCCCCTTTTACCTTGAAGTAAATGAGAGACATTCTCCACTGTGAAACAGCACTTTTGTCTTATGTTTCACAGACAGATACTAAAATTCTGTAGTCTGACAGCATAGTAGGTGCAAGATAAAAATATATATAATGAAAAAAGCCCCCTAGGTTTAAGTATTGAGTTGAAATAGCCAAGTACAGTATTTTTAGCATTCTTCTTCACAGCAAGGCTTCACTTCTCTTTCAGAATAACACGAACACCCATCAGTCATAATTGTGTGGTTGGTTTGTGTCTCTTTCCCAAGTTGTCTGGGTGACCTCAGTCCTCCCCTGTAACTTTAAAATGGTGCCAGGCTTCTCAAATGACCTTAAATAATAACTTTGGAAGTATTACATAGGTTAAATGCTGATGAAAAGCATCAGCTCTTCTTTGCAAAGCTTCCGAGAGATGTGAGAGCAGAAGCAAGAAAGCAAAATTTTTGAGATAGCAGAGAAGAAAACCTAGTTGAAACAGTCCATGTGAAGGTTTTAGTGGTCATTAGATCTACATGTATCTCAGGGCAGGTGAACTGCAATGCTAGTAGCTCTTCTATTTAAATGTTTCCCCCCCTCCTGTGGTAACTCCCTCATTTTTGATGTAGAGTGATTGGGACTTTCAGTGAACTCTGGAAGAAATGTGTCTAAATCTAGCTTAGTTAGGCAAATGTGAAGTAAGTTCTGCCACCTAACCTGATGATGTTTTCAGGTCTACAGATAAGGAGTGGAAGGGGCCCACAAGGGTCATTGAGTCCAACTCTTAGCCCTGCACAGGACATCCCAAAGTGTCACACTGTGCCTGAGGGCATTGTCCAAAAACTTTTTGAGCTCTGGCAGGCTTGGTGCTATGACTGCAGGATATCTCTATTTGAATATCTTATCATCAGATGAGGTGTTGCTTGCTGATCTGCTGAAGCACTCTCTAAGTGACTTCATCTGTGTTACATTTACTGGGTTATTTAATGCTACTTTTCAGGTGATGTGGACTGATAAAGCCCAAAACTAAGAAATACGAATATGTTTGCAGTCTCATAGGACTACGTAGGACAATGAAATTCATAATTCACTTTGGCCATTCAAAACACGTGACAATTCCAAGTGAATAATTTCCTTTAGGTATTCCTATTTATGTGCCAGATATGTTTGTTCATTTTTGCCATCTGAGAATGTGAAACCACTTTGTTGACTTAAAGAGGTCACTTGACATGAATGAGACAGCTTTACAAACAAGGAGTGCTCTATACAAAGGTGACAATGAGTCCCATGCTTTCAAGAAAGCTGACATTTTATTGTTTTTTCTCTTGTTAGAATTCTTTTCTTCAAAGTCAGTGGATCACTTTCTGGGCAACATGGAATTTGGGTATTATGTGGATTTTATTGTGGTTGAATAATTTATACTTCAGGCTCATTGGTTGTTGAGTAGTATTTAGTCTGAGACAGATTGATTTCATCCACTTACTCCTAAATAACCATTTTAGAAACTGCCTGTTAGCTACTAGAAGGTGACTGAGGGAAACTTCAGGTGTACATTGCATAATTCTTTATGCACACACTTATGTGTGTGTATATCTATATATACTGTGACCTTATAAATTGAGAGCATTAAGGAAGGGAATACTATGTGCACAGAGAATGTTCGATTTGTGGTGAGAAGTTTACCTAGAAATGTCTTTTCCTGTTCAGGATGGCACCAGAAGTTGCTGCAGTAGAAAGGAAAGGTGGCTACAACCAGCTCTGTGATCTGTGGGCAGTTGGAATAACTGCAATAGAGCTTGCTGAACTTCAGCCTCCAATGTTTGACCTGCATCCAATGAGGTTAGTAAGGGGTGAGAGCTTGGTGGGTAAGTGCAGCTAATTAGATAATCATTTGAAGAGATGGCAGTGTGTGCTTGTGGGTTTTGGGTGTACTGCAAGGGCACTGGGTTTGAGTATTCTGGGTGAGCAGGACAGAAATTGTAGCAGTTCCTTCTGGTGCATGAGTGTATAAAGTCCTGGCTGAGTCTCTTAACTGATGGAACTTCTTCCTGCCTATTACATAAAGCCTTTAATAATTTATCTCACATGCATTGCAGTGTAACCACAGAAATGCTGTTCTTTTTTTCCAGAGCACTTTTTCTAATGACAAAAAGCAACTTCCAGCCTCCTAAATTAAAGGACAAAATGAAATGGTAAGTACTTTTTTGTTTCAGTAGATAATGAATGTACTGTACTGGGAAATTGATTTTAATGTTTATCACTTCATTTTACAGGTCCAATAGTTTTCATCATTTTGTGAAAATGGCACTTACAAAAAATCCTAAAAAAAGACCTACAGCTGAAAAGCTGCTACAGGTATAAATTTATGTGTGAGGGGTTGTTTTTAAAGTTAAAAGTTAAAATATGCTTAATGTAAGTGGCTGGAATTTTAACCTCTGTGTTTCCCTCTGTCTTTCAGCATCCCTTTGTTACCCAGCCCTTAAATCGAAGTCTTGCCATTGAACTTTTAGATAAAATGAATAATCCTGATCATTCCACTTACCATGATTTTGATGATGATGATCCTGAGGTAGGAATATCTTTTTAATCCTAGAAGCAGATTAAGTTTTTGTGTGCCAACGAAACTAAATGATTGTGATTCATTGAGCCCCAGGATTTTTTGTGATCAAGGAATAGTCTCAAGGATTACTTTTTCTTTTAGTTGTGCTGCTCTGTCACTCATACAGGCACTTAGCAAAAATCACTATATTTTTGGGAAGGGAAGCTTGAACAGAAAGCAATTTAAATACTTCAAAATTTTGTTTATTGCTGTTCTTCAACAATTTTGAAACAGTAAATGTGGTCTGCTTCTGTAGTCCTAAATTCTATCATGTTTTCTTTCTGTATGTTTCTTTGTGGAGTTATGGTTCCACCTGCAAAGAGAGCATTCATAAAAATTATTTTATACCTGTGTGGGAGAGAATGATCCTGTAGTTGTTTTTGTTTAATGATTTAATGTGTATTTTTTGCAGACTATATTTTTTCCATCTTAGAGTATTCTGAAACTTGATTTCACTTACAGTTTTGTCAAAGAGTTTCTGACTTTCTGCTCATAAAGTTGGGAAAAAGTAGTCTGCTTATGAAAGATGATAAACAGCACAAGACTGAAATGTTTAATAAATAAAAGAAAATGTTACTTCATCCTGTCTTCATATTTTCCTGCACATTAGTGAATACTTTTCAAGTGTTTCCGGCTCCCTAACTGATGGCCTTTTTTTTTTTTTTTTTTTTTTTAATAAAATATAGTAATCCTTT
>VZTB01005757.1:0-16643 GCA_013397245.1 Thryothorus ludovicianus | reverse complement strand
GCCCCTATATTTTGTGGTTTAGCCTTTAACATGGGTTTCACAGGGTGTTTTCTACTAATAAGTCATGCCCTCATCCTTGTGCAGTTAAGCAGTTCCATCCCAGAAATGCAAGATGGAGCAGGCAGGAAACATGAGAGAGTTGCTATGAAGGAGAGATACAGAGTTCCAGACCAGACAGCAAAAGAGATGGGGACAGATAAGACATAGACAGAAAGATAAAATATGGCTTGGGTAGCCAAAAAGAAAGAAATTTAAGTCAAAGGGAGAAATAGAAAACTACATAGCAAGCACTTCAGAGGAGGCTAGCTGAGACCAGTTGTGGACACAGACACTTGTCTCCTGGTGGTGGCTGACACGACTTGCCTGCATATACACCTGGAGAACACAGGTGCTTTTTAATTAAAATTGATGCTCATATTACAACAAGAATCACTGCTGCTTTCCCTTGGAACAGCTTGTTTTGGGTAGAGTCATTCCATATTTCATTATTAGAGTAATTTTTCCCCTGTACCCTTTTAAGACACTTAGATGGGAGACACTAAGATGATTTGTTTGGAATGGATTAATGTAAAACAAGAACAACAACAATTAAGAGTAGAAAAAAAAGAGAAGAAACAAAAAAATAAGTAATATAAATGACCAACGCTAAACTGCTAAAATGTCAAAGAATATAACTCAGTTTATTTGACAAGTAAGATACACAGAACCTGTGAGAAAAGCATAATCTTTATTCACAAAATCAAACTGATCAGCTGGAAACTGATTATTTCTAAAGCTGGCTCAATATTTCACAATTATATTATCTCAATTAATTTTCCTGATTTTAATTGATCTGTCACAATTCACAATTTGGTTGCAAAACCTGACCAGAGAATTTTTCAAGACTAAATATGAAGTTTATTTTTTCATATGAAGACTAATTTTAAAGCCTAATTCTTCTTCATCTGAAAAAAAAGCCTGTTTGACTTTATTTGGAGAGCAAATGTCTTATCCATTTACAGAATTATTTTTAAAAGCCTGAAGTAAATAATTCAAAAATCACAGATGAAAACAAGTTTTGAAAAGATCCTTCTTTATTTTCAAGTATTTTCAGTCTTCTAGCTCTGTGTTTGAAGTAATGTCTTTTAAAAATGTTTTAATATTGAAACCAAAAGACCTGTCTTAAAAAGTTTTACAAGACATTATAACTAAGCATCCCATCTTTTAATTTTGATTTTTTTAGGTGTCACATGCAAGGTTTGAAGTGTTATCACTCAAATATCAAAGCACATACGACTATACTCTAGAAATGTAGAAATACTTGCAGACATCAGCTTAGTGCATATAACTTATTAATAAATCATTCCCTGCCTGGTGAAAGGCATATGGCTAAACTGCTGCTTCCCAGAGAGAGACTACATTGCTAGGAGATCCCTCATGGGTACCAAGTTTGGGAAGAAGTGATGGAAGGAAGGTCTATCCATAAAGAAAGTGAATGGACAGAAGCCACATCTGGAGGAGGAAGGCTGCCTGGAGAACAATGGAACAAACAACTTGAATTTCCCCTTGGCTCCAAAGGGAGTATATGGATACCTGCTACTTTGGCAGCTACATCCAACAGGCCCTGTCAAAAAGATCGGATTTCCACTCTATCATCAAATCTGCTGGTTACCCCAGGGCCAAGTGTAATGCGCGCAACATCAGTTCTGCTCACATGCCCTTTTTCTCAGAGAGGGAAACTTCCTATGCATAAAAGCAATGCATTTGAAATAAAAATCCAACAAAGAAATAAAAATCCAACTTAGTAATTATTATAAATTAGAGCAGAATCCCATAGATGTAACCCGTAACATGAACTAAACTATGTGGTTGGTGGAGATGGAAAATTATAGGAATAAAGGAACTTTAAATGTTACAACAATTTTCATTCCTATGAAAGAGAAAGAATGGAACTTTAAATGTTACAACAATTTTCATTCCTATGAAAGAGAAAGAATGGAAATTTGGGTAGCTATAGGTATTTGCAGGAAAATAACTGAGTTGGATTTTATTTTTTGCAAAACTCTTCTTTAGTTAAAATTCCAAATATTTTCAAAGTTGTCTCTTAAACTACAATGCAATCCTCAACAGGAAATGTGGTATCTGAAGGGTTATAATGTAATAACAGCTGGAGAAAAAACATATTTTAACAGCAATCATCAGAAATGCACTTTATTGCATCCCAGACTAATGTCTTACACAGTGATGAAAAGATATTATTTTAGAGCTGTTCATATATATAAATGTTCTCCAATAATCTGGAGGGTGGAAAACATTTTCCAAATTGACACTAGATTAGGATGCTGTTCTAAGTAGAACATCTGAATAAGGAAAAGGAACTGTCACATGTTAAAAGCAAAGGAAAGCAAAATATAAATTTTTTGCCTTTAAGACATAATCTTCTACAGCTGAAAAATAGCAATAATAAAGCTACTTCCCAAAGGAGAGATATTTGGATCTTAACAGTGAGAAAAGATGACAGAATAAACATGAAAAACAAGTTACACAAATCTTCAGTGTGAGATATCAAGAAAAATGCCAAAGACCTGGGTGTCATCACAGACAGGATACTGTTTCTCAGCATCATGGTGTTGTAATGTGGTTACAGCACAGGACTGGAAGATCTCCAGTCAATGTTCCCTGGGCTAATGACTTTTTGCATGATTATGGGAAGTTGCTTTTAGACCAACTTGAAAATAATCTCATCTATTTGTCACAAAATCAAAGATGACAGCATTAAAACAAACACATGGAACACTTCACGCGTCAGACACGCAAATTTTAAACTTAACAGCATGGGTAACAGCAATGCCACTCTCTTAGCATTTGTTAGTTATTAGCAGTTAATTTGTTGCAAGTGTGAAGTTCTGATACAAGCCTAGGAAAGGAATATGCCTCTACAATTTTATTAGCATTTTAGTTTTGTTTTTGTGAGTGGGAAAATTAATTGAACATATAAAACAAATATGACTTTTTTCTTTATTTTCAAAACAAATATCAGCAGATGGTCTGATGGAGCCAATGAAATAAAATGTAGAAAAAAATCAAACAAAATCAGGAAAAAATATATTTAGCCATGTATATAGTTTAACATGTTAAAGATAAAAATAATTTTTTATTTATGTCTTAATACGCTTTAATCCAAGGGAAAATTTTTATTCAGTCTCTTTTCTGGAAGGAGGAAAAAACATTGGTGAGAAGAAATAAAACAGATCACCAGGAAACAGCAAAACTTTCAGCTGAGCTTTTTTTCTTATACTGCCTTTCATACTCACTGTACAGTAACCTTCTTAAGGTGGGCAATCCAATTCTTGCTCTTAAGTCACTAAAGCAAATCGCAAGTAAAACCTATACAGATTAATTCCTGTGCTTTAGAATTAAACCTGTTCAACAGTAACATCAAGGCTTGTATTACCTTGGAAGAGTATAAGAGTACTTAGACATACCTAATGAAAAGCACTACTTTGTCTACTTTTGAAACTGAAGCATATGAGGCTGCTTAGACTTCAAGACTCCCCCTCCACATAAGCAAAAAGTTCTTTTTATAACCAAATGCAGGTTGGTTGAGAGGCTGTAGAAAGGGTAGAAAATCCTAGAATAAGGAGGTTACAAGAAATTCTGGCAGTCTCTTTTGGCACAGCCTAAACAATAGAGGAGAAAAAGAGACTCAGGGGAAACCTTGTCACTCTCTACAATTCCCTGAAAGGAGGGTGTAGCCAGGTGGGGGTTGGTCTCTTCTCATGGGAAACAGCAACAGGACAAGATGCCGCAATCTTAAATTGCACCAGGAAGGGTTTAGGCTGGACATTAGGAAGAATTTCTTCCCAGGAGTGATGGGGCATTGGAATGGTCTGCACAGGGAGGTGGTGGAATCACCGTCCCTGGAGGTGTTTAAGAAAAGGATGTGGCACCCAGTGCCATGGTCTAGTTGACAGGCAGCGATGGATCATAGTTTGGACTCAGTAATCTCAGTGGCCCTTTCCAACCTAATTAATTCTGTGATTATGTAGTACAAACACTTGGAAAGAACCAAATACCTGTCTACACTTTTCTCATTCTTAATCTCTGAGATTAGATAGCTTTATCACTTTGCTCATGACACAGAAAAAAGGACAGGCAAAAGCCTAAGTTCAAATCTTGGCAAGCAAAATGGTAAGAGGAACAACTACATTATGCATCTTAATGAGGGAAAAAGGACAAAATTGGGAACGCGGTTTTATAAAGGAAAGAAAATGGAAGTACTTTTTAAAAATAGTTAATTTAGCTAATTCTCTACACTGGGATTACTGGTTCAACACAAAAATTAAATTCTCTGTTCCAGTCTGCAACAGTCACAGTGACTAGAACACAATCATAGAACTAAAGATTTTGCAGTATCCTAATAACATTACTTGCTTAACTTTGAATAACAGCAGGGTAACACTGTACTCTTGCCCAGTACAGGTATCCTTGAAACTTCCCAAGGCAACTGCTAAAAATAACAAAAAGAATAAATCATTTTCTCAGTACATCGCCTCCTTCTTTGAGATACTGGCCCTCTCTCACATATTAATATTGCCAGAAGATGACAGCAGTAAAGTAACCTACATTGGGTCATTCAGGACTTCAGGTATCTGTGGCTGAAATCCACAGTATTTCTACAAAATAGAAACACCTTGCTTCTTTGGGGAGAAGAATGAAAAAGGGTGAGTATACGGCTACCCCTCTGTAGTTTTCTTGTAAGGCTTGACACCAATTCTCATTTAAGTGGAAAGATATAAAAATAAGTGTACTTAAATGAGCAAAAATCTTTGCAGACAGTTCCCTATACTACTTTAATGATATTTTACTTCACTTTAATTTACTCTTGTTAATTTAAAAAAAAAAAAAAAAAAGAAAAAAGAAAATAAGAAATATTTCCCCCTGACAAAAGTATTTTAAGAATGNTGTCTTTTGAATCTAAAATTAATCCTAATTTGGGAACAAGGCCTCAGACAGCAAACCAAATTAGTGTCACTTGTAATGTTACTTTACACAAATCAGAAACTCTGACATAAGTATGTTAAGGATGAGATTTGGAAAATGATGTCTCACAGTAATTCTTTGCATAAAAATATGGACAATGAGCATAGTTTATGGTTTTGTTAATGTCTTTTGAATCTAAAATTAATCCTAATTTGGGAACAAGGCCTCAGACAGCAAACCAAATTAGTGTCACTTGTAATGTTACTTTACACAAATCAGAAACTCTTGGTATGCTTTATGAATAGCTCCTATTAACTTAATCTTCTGGTTTATTTCTTCTTTTGCTAATGAACTGCTATCAGTGTTTCTGTATATACAGCTATCCAAAGTCAATGATCTATTACAATTTTCAATAGTCTTTGAAAGCTTTATAGTCCAAACCGGAACATGACACAATTATTATTTTGGCTACGACATGTATTTGCTATTCCAAAGAAAGCCCACCCAGATTTACCCAAGATATCCTTAGAAAACACAGTCTTGGAAATAATGAACAAAGCTTGTTAGAAAGTTGCTGCTGAACATTCCAAATGTACCACCTGGAGTGAACACTCTTTTACTTGGGAAAGGTTACTATATAGTGGCTGCACTATGTTATCTGCACAGTAAGAAGAGCTTTGATTGAGATGGATACAGGTGAAGCAGTTTGTAATCAGTTCCTTGAAAAAGTGATTAACTAAACCAGGCAAATTTTATTTTGCACTTGCATGCACTTCATCACTTTTACTATAACACCTAAAGTCTTAAAAAAGTAATACTTTTTGGATGTAAGAAGACACTTCTCATTCTACTGAAGAGGTACTGAGAGCTTGAACTGCAAATCTGAGACTAAAAGAAACACTTCTACTAGAATAGCTACATCTTAATACTAACTCTCAGAACAAATATATAAGTTCTACACAGTTTTCTTTGTTCTGTAGGCCAATCACCCTATAACATCTGTAAACAAAGCCAGGAGTAAAACTTTGGGCTGCAGTCTCTTAGCAACTTTACACAAGCTAGCTAACTACATTTAAGCCAGTGATAGGCAGGAATATTTTGATGAGAAGAAAGAATGTTTTCTTCCACATTACTGCTTGCCTATGGTAGAGGTTTGCCTTTTGAATTAAAAGACTCAATACTACAACCTAATAGAGCATGAAGAAACCAAGTGATGTAATTCATTTGGTTTAACATTTTCATCTATTTGTTTATACAGCTGCCAAGTTGATTTCTAAGGTTTTCAGGGGTCCTTGACCTGGTTTGGAGATAGATCGTTTCCTATGTATTAGAAGCATCCTATATATCTGTAGATACCACAAATTCCTCTAACATATCTATCTGCTGTTGTTACATGTAATACTTGAAATTATGAGTTTAAGGAACCAAAGAAGTAAAACTGGTTTTCTACTTTTCTTCAATTTTTTTTTCTACCTCCACTGCTCTGCCAGTTATATGATGCTTTACAAAGACAAATGGACCAGCACAGCAACTGTGGGATCAGCAACTCTGCAACAGCTCCATGTTTGAACTTCCCTGAAGCTTAGGACCCTTATACCAAAATGTGTCTACTACATATGCAAAATGTAGGTTATACCACCAGAGATCCCATGGTCAACCTCACAACTGAGCTTGCAGGAATAATGTTTCAGATATTTGTTGCCATAGAACCCTTCCAAAGCTATTAGTTACTAAACTCCTGAGAATAGCACATTTTTAAAAGGCTGAGATATTGACCCTGGCAGGCAGCTAACTCCCACTCAGTCACTTGCTCCTTCCTTCCCATTGGGATTGGTGGGAGAATTAAAAGAGCAAATAAGAGAAAAACTTGTAATAGGAGATAAAAACAGTTCAATAAATAAAGGAAAAGAAGTAGCACATAATCAAGTGAGCCATAGGCAATTACTCAGCATGTCTCACAAAGCAGACTTAATGCCCAACTCTTCTCCAATCAACACCTGCTTTGGCAATAACCCTCCTAGCTTTAGTATGGAGCACACTGTAACATTTCATGGGTTATTTCTCATCAGTTGGAATTTGTTATCCCAGCTGTGTCACTTGTGAGCCTCTTGTCCCCAGCCAGCCTCCTTGAATGAGAGGGCATTGTGAGAAACTGAGAAGGCCTTGGCGCTATGCATACACAGCTCAGCACTAGCTAAAATATGAGTTATCAACACTGTTTTAGTCAAAAATATAAAACAGAGTCATGACTTAAACTAATGTCTATGTTCTTTCACAGAAACATTTAAGTTGGAAAAGACTTTCAGGACAAATGAGGTCAACCTTTGACTGATCACCACCATGTAAACTAGATCATGGCATTAAGTGCCATGTCCAAGTGTTTATTGAACACCTCTGGGGAAAGTGACTCTACCACCTCCTAGGTAGTCTGTTCCAATGTTTAACACCTTCAGTGAAGAACTTCTTTCTGATGTCCACCCTTCTGATGGCTACCTCCTCTGGTGCAGTTTGAGACTATGTGCTCTCATCTTGTTGCTGGTTGTCTCAGAGAAGAAGCCAGCCCTCACCTTACTATGACCCCCTTTCAGGCAATAGTGGAGACCAATAAGGTCTCTCCTGAGCATCCTTTTCTCCAGGCTAAACATCCCCACCCTCAGAAGCTCCTCACAGGACTAACCCTCTAGATGCTTCATCAGCACCATTGCCCTTTTCTGGACACATTCCAGCACCTCGATGACTTTCTTGAAGTGAGGGGCCCAGACTGGAAATAGAACTCCAGGTGCAGCCTCACCAGGGCCCGGTACAGGGGGACAATCACTGCCCTCATCCTGCTGGCCACTAGTCTTGACACAGGCCAGGATGCCATTGGCCTTCTTGGCCACCCGCCCAAACTGATGGCTCATGTTTAGCTGGCTGTCAACCAGCATCCCCAGGTCCTCCTCCCCAGGCCACTTTCCAGCCACTCTGACCCCAGGCTGTAGTGATGTGTTGTTGTGACCAAAGTGCTGGACTTGGCACTTGTATGGCTGAACTTCACAAATGGCCTCAGATTATCAATCCACCTTGTCCAGATCCCTCTGCAGAGCCCACCTGCCCTTCAGCAGATCAACATGCACCCAACCTGGCATCTTCCACAAATTTATCCACTTTACACTCAATTACCTCACTCAAATCATCCATAAAGATATTAAACAGGACTGCGCCTAACACTGAGCCCTGGGAACACCACTAGTGACCAGATGCCAACTGGATACAGCATCATTCATCACCACATTCTGAGCCTGGACATCCAGTCAGGTTTTCAACCCAGGGAAGAATGTATCTGTCCAAGCTGTGAGCTGTGAGCTTTTACAGGAGAACGACATGGGAGAGAGTATAAAATACTTTGTTGCAGTCCAGGCAGACAACATGCACAGCCTTTCCATCATCCATTAGGCAGGTCAGTTGGTCATAAAAGGAGATCAGGCTGGTCAAGCAGGACTTACCTTTTCTAAACTCCTGCTGCCTAGGCCTGATCCCTTGGTTGTCCTGTATGTGCCGTGTCATCACACTCAAGATGATCCATTTACAACCATGCTGGGCACCAAGGTCAGGCTGAAAGGCCTGTAGTTCCTCAGAGCTTTCTTACAGCCATTCTTGGGGATAGGTGTCACAGTGGTCAACTTTCATTCATTTATGATCTCCTGGTAAGCCAGGACTGATGACAAATAATGGGCAGCAGTTTAGTGAGGTCTTTTGACAGCTCCCTCAGTGCATCTGGATGAATCCCACTCTGTCCCACAGACTTGTGAGTTTCCAAGCGGCACAGCCAATCATTCACTACTTTGTACTAGATTGCCATGGGTCTGCTTTTTGTCGCTTGTCCACCAGTTTAGGGGGTTGGTTGTCTTTACTGTTAAAGACTGAGGCAAAGAAGGCATTGAGTATCTCAACCTCTTCCTCATCATTGGTAATATGCCCCACTAGCTCCAATAAAGAGTGGTGATTTTCCTTGGCCTTCCTTCTGTTCTTCATGTATTTATAAAAACATTTGCTATTATCTTTTAGAGCAGTAGCCAGATTGAGCTCTAGTTGAGATTTCACCCACCTAATTTTCTTTCTACATGACCTAACATCACTCTGTTCTTCCTGAGTTGTCTGCCTCATCTTCCAAGGGTTATAAAATCTTATATTGTATCTGAGTTCCTGCAAAAGCTCCCTGTTACACCAGGCCAATTTTCTTCCCTGACAGCCCATCTTTTGGCAAATAGGGAAGGTCTGCTCCTCTGCTTTAAGATTTCCATCTTAAACACTGTCCAGCCTTCCTGGACCCTTTTATTAAGAACTGATCACATTAAATTCATGGCTATGAGCCTGCTCTGTTACAGATGCATTCTGTACTTAGATATCTTCCATTATATATTTCTGTTTCACAAGATTTGTATGATAATATATTATCAGTCACTGTATATTCTGATTCATGTTTTTCATCCACACTGACCCCAATCTGTATTATCTGAAGATATCTCAGGGGCTTGAGAAACCTTTTTTTACTTAAAATCTCCACACTTTTGTGTAGTGAAGGTCCCAATGAAACAGAAAACAGAAACTTCTCAAAAATATTTTACATCAGTTCTACTGAAATCACACCTGAGCAGATATGAAAAATATCTTGTGAATACAAGAATCAAGAACGCAAATTTGGAGTTTCATGTTTAGATCTCCTTGGCAGGAAAAGAAGTCCTGGAAGCCTTTGGAGATAAAAGAAGTCCAGGAAGCCTTTGATGATCCCAAGAACAGTTAGTTAAGGGGAACCCTCCTAGGGAAAATTTTCTTTCATGCAAGGAAGATATTGACAGATGTAAGGATCCTAAAGACACAGCACAAAAAGAGGAACAGGTCATGGATCTTTACTTAGTTAGCATACTCCATTTTTCATGCTGTAACAACATTTTAAAGAAATTAAGACATTATGTAGCTCCGGATCTGCACCACATTCCAGCTCAGAGACACACTTCTTACCCATCTTGAATTCTGAATGCAATTTCAACTGCACTGTGCAAGATATGTACTGTCCTTAATCTTAAATTATATTTGATGCTGTTCTGCATTAAATGGACCTTACATTTCTCCTCAAAGATGTATCTCAAAGAAGAATGAGGAAATTGTTGAAATAAGTTCAAGTCCTACTTTTATCTGTGTTTATAATTGCTTTTTAATGAAACTTATGACATTGATTCAGCAGGAGAAAAGTTTCCTTTCAAGGGTTTCAGCTTAAGAAGTCTAATTCTCACACACTCACTTCAGCGCATAAAAAGTTAGCAGGTGTTCATCTGATGTTCGTGGAGACTTAAAGAAGAGAAGGGCAGGGACATAAGTTTGGGCTGAAAGGAGAAGTAAAACATAACTTCTCATTACACTGTCTTTGCCACTCCTTGACAAACCTAGCCAACAGCCTCACCATCACACATTTTGGCTCATTTGATGATTGTTTTGAGTCTGTATAGCAGTATAAGTAATTTTTCAACCAGGTTAAACACATACTCATCAATTCAATCTCCGTCTGTGATATCCATTCCTTTACTTCTACATCTGAATTTCTCTAGCTTGATTATTTTCCTTCAGGAAAAGGAACACAGGTAATTTGTCTCCAAGAGAGAAATTTGACTTTGATAAAGTGTCTAAGGTAATAATCTCACTGGATCTTTAAGAAAAGTTACAGAATCATAGAAATGTAAATCAAGGCCACAAAAATAAACCTGCCAACAGCAACAACCTTATAAACTTTTTTGTTTGTAAAAAAGCAACATCTGAAAATTTCTTATAAAATCTCCCTAGTAATACCATTAAGATATTAGTTTCTATCATAACTTTGCAAAGTTTAACCATTAATAGTATGATATTTATAAAAATGCTTCAATTTAAAAGCTTTTGACATTGGATTCACAATTGCTTTATCAAACCTATAAGTAGAGGTCTGCCTTGATGCCACAGACATTAGAAAAGTAATCAATGCTCTACTTGTGCTGGTTGAAAAGTCTCAAAGAGTTACATTTTGTACTACCTTTGACTGTGCTGACTAACTGTGAAATAATCTGGAAAAATCAATTACCACATATACAACATGGACCCACTCTTTAAATTTCTGCAACACCTATAATGTCTGAAAAGGGGAAAGAACAGAAAACATGTATTTGTGCTCTCAAATTCAATTCAGTTATACATGTATACGTGCATGCAACTTGAAACTGTTTTACCATTTTACCACATCAAAATTAGCCTACAGTAGCTGCAAATTCTCCCCTGTCAAGATCAAAACCTCAAAATACAGACATCTATTTAGAAAAAATACCTACTCTGGGAAAAAGAACATCTGAAAAAACCTTTCACACCTAACTCTTGTTATAAAAGAATTAAGGGAAGTTTGTATCCCTCCTATTGTTGACTTTGGATTGTAAGGGAATATCTGAGTCATTGTGATCTGCAATTTACATAAAAGCACTAGAAGCAGTTGCATAATGCATCAGAACTTAATTTTATTTGTGAGCTCATTGTCTGGTACTTCAATAATTAGAAACAGAAAGACAGCTTTCCTTAAGTATTGGGGTTAAATGTTTTGAGACCATGAGAGTCTTATATATCATAAAAAGGAAGAGCACTGTTCCTCAAACACCAGTTAAGCAGTAAACAATACTGCTCAGTGACTGATACCAAGGTATAGAAAAAAACCCCTATTTTTTCATCTTTCAACTGGAATTCAAGCTGCATGTGGGTTTTGTTTATTCCTCTGTTTTACTTCTCTCACTTTCAATGACTACTCAAAGAATTGTCTTTCCTATGGCTCTCAAAAATGATAAATTATACCACTTACGGTTTTCAGACAGGACGATGTAACACAGTGTGATAACATAATGAGCAGATTAGAAGAGTTTAACAAAAAGACAATTTTTGGCAGTCTGACAAAACTTCCATAAAGAGATTTTCCACTATTGAAGCTGGAACCTGGATCAAAAGGCTACTTAACGCTTGCAGTCCAACGAATTTTTTAATGTCTTGTCAATATGAAATGCTGTCATCAAGGACTGATCATAAACATCAGTGATGAGGGGTGCCTATCAGGGGTAGATGAATTGATTTAACAGAGACTGTCCCTCCTCTAGTGTGGCTAATTGCCCTCAGCTTCCAGCAATTCTAAGATCCCACTTACTTTCAGAAAACTTAAAGGGACAGACCTTTTTTTCTGAAACAACAGATCATGAGAACTACAAAATATCAACCGTTAGTTTGTTTTCTGTTCTGTTTTAATGCACACCTCATCCCTTCCCATAGGTTAAATACCTGTTTTGCATTAAAGGACATTATCAAATGCAGTGTATAGTGAGGATTTGTGCTCCATGTTTTTCCAACAAGTTCCTTTCAAGAAAAGAAAGTTTTCCTCTAAAAGATTCTACACATATGTTTTCAGTTCTACCCAGAGAGAGGAGAAATGAAGCATGTATGATGATTGTGCCTGAGGTATAGCAACCTGAAGGATAAGCATGTTTTATAACAGCACCCAAAGACTCTATGTAAAAGTTAAAACAGATAGTGAAGAAAAAATAACTCCAAATGAATCTGTAAAATTATTATACTTCACCACAGTACAATTTGCAAACCACAAAGTTTATCTTCCTTATTTTCACAATTTTACACTGGAACCTTTAACTACTGGCAAGTAACAACTACGGGCAAGATCTTGTATGTCATGCAGTAAGATACTCTCCACACTTCATCGTGCTCCATGGCATTTGGTTGGTAAATTACAGTAACTTGGTTCTGGCCAGGAGATGGTTAACTATTGCAGCAGCCAGGAGGGATGAGGCCACGGGTTATTTGATACCACCTGGAGCCATGAAGGGGAGAGGAGTGCTGTTCAGAGAGGTATTGTTTTTGGGACTGCTGGCTTGTAGGACTGTGAGGTCAGGTGCTGGGTTCTGCAGTGAGCAATTGTGTGTGGACTGTTCATCTTCCAGACTCTGTTATTACTGTTGGTCTTCTTATTTCAACACTGTTCCCAATAAACTGTTCTTATCTCAGCCAACCATCTCCGTCTTCTGTGTCTCCAATTCTCCTCTCCAGCTCCGCTGTAAGGGAGTGGGAAGAAGTGAAAGGAGCGACACAAGGTCTTTAGTATTTAGTGGGAACAGTAAACTGGGGAATACCATTTCTAAACCATGATGGGTCATTAGAAATGGGAAATTAGCTGATGAATCACTAACAATGCTCCTTGTAAAAAATGGCATCTTGGTTTGTAAGCTGGAACAGACTGAACTTACTTCACTACTAACATCTGCTAAAATTGTAGCACAGTAAGATGTGGCCATAACAGCAATGAGTTTAGAATCGGAATACAACCAAAACATGATAAATCAGGATTGCAGTCACTGCAGCTTCTATACCAATGACCTCTGGCTGCTTGGTTCAGGTCCTGGTTTTCACAAATGAACACATCAACAGTTAGAGAAAACAATCCAAAATCTGCAGTTTCCTAAGAATCCAAACTGATTCTGACACTGAGATACACTAGACACCTGACATTTAGTCACTGGTACCTGGAATAAACATTACCACACTTGGTATAAGCATTTAATTCTATTGATTTGAAACACACATATTAAGTGAATTCTCGAGCCTAAATTACCTCACCCTTAAGGAGTATTCATGTATTATCAGAGATGCTTTTCTGGCATCAAACAGACCATGCTCTGCCAGTTGACAACATCACTTCATGCTTTGGTTTTTAAGCCTCCAGAGGTTGGATAAGGTCATGTTGAAAAGTCAGGGTACAGAAGAACAGCAAACACAATCAAGATTCCCTCCAAAAAAAAAACCTTTACCTAAGAGCTGATACCTTATTCCAACTGAAAGCATAAGATGGTGTAGCAGCGCTTTGCTGTTAATTTTCCCTTCTGTTTTGTCTGCAGCATGCAAAACAGCAAATTTAAAATCAATAGCAACAGGTTCATGCCAGCACTCAAACTGCACAGAAAGATACTCCTAGTTGTAAGCATTCCTTTCTGTCACACTGCTGCTGTGGGAACCTTTTGGGATGATCTTTCAAGCCACCACTGAGAGAATTCAGACTCTCTGTCTTTGCTGTACTCAGTTCTTCAGGTGTCTGCACTAAATAGTGTCACAGCAGGCAATAAAGCTTTTCAATTTTCTTCTATTGACTATTCAGGAGAAAACAGAAGCTGATCTGCCTATCAAGTTTCTTGTATCCAATATGATTAAATGACTCTGGATGTACTACAGGCCTTCACCATAAGCAGAGAGTATAAACTAGCAGTTTGTCACTCTGTGAAGAAAATTAAGACTTTGGCATTTTATTGGGCGTCTACATTAATGTGATTGGCAAAGGACAGTAATAATGAATCATAATGGATGCCATGGCAAAACAATGCCAGTGTGTTGGATCAAACAGGACTGAAACTCACCAACTCACTAATTTGTTTTGTGAGAAATGGTGTGACATTCTCCCCATATTGCAAAGTTTAGACATAAGAGATTCTGTTTCTAATAACTTTTGAATGACAAGAATTGTTGTCTCTCAAAAATCTTACACTCATTAAAAAGCAATTTAGGAGATTATTGAAATAAATTATTTATGTAGTGGGAAGCATCATTGAAAAATGTTGAAGTGGCATCCAAAAAGTGACTCAGTATCTCCAAAACAGAAATAACAGCTCACTTTTACTTTTTCTTATGTAAGTTTAATAAGAACTGCATTAAAGTCAACTGGTAGTATTTAAAGGAGTTCTTTTAGAAGTCCCTCTGTTTTATAAAAGTACCCGTCACCATAGTAAAACCTAAGCTTTGAAATATCATCCCTAAGAAATTTCTTATGAAACAGAAGAAGTAATTTTTGTTTGGTCAAAAAAAAAAGAAATATTATGAACATTTCTGTTTTATTCATGAGGCTATACAATAAGCACAGCACCATTTCAGTGATCCCATCTGCATTCTGTTATGGACCTGTGACTGATAATGCCTAGTTTTATAAACATGGATGTAAACAAATAACAGTAGAATTAACAGAAAAAGAATAAAGCAAAACAAGATGCCTTGCATAGCAGAAATGACTTCATCCACAGCTGACTGCCTCTGAGCAAAAGGAAACTCTAGTATGTCTGTATCATTTAGAAGCTTTGTGATTTGCTGGCAATTAGTAGAACCCAAAGTAAACTTTTGGCAGTATGCCTACATACCATAGTAGTTAAAGAAACTATCATCCCACCCATTTTGACTACAAGCCTTGAAAGATGAGTCTATTGTTTCTTCCTACCCTCCTGTTCTCTTTAGCTAATAGAAGATTTAATGGAAAACTTCCAAAATATGACTTTGGAAAGTGCCACTCTGGTGCTCACACAAATGTAATCTACAGTTAATTTTTTCTTGCTCCTCTTTGCTCACTAATAAGCCTCAGCAACAGAAAGTCTTCACTCCAATTAAAAGTGAAAAGCTAGCACAAAGATCCAGTACTCTTATGTTCAACAGCTGCATGCAGAGCTGCCCAGACACCTGTTTATTTTTATAGCAATTCCTTTAGCTCTTTATCATTCCATCCCTTAAAGTTGGATTATAACATGAGACAGAATAAACTAGATCATCTTGAAAATGACAGCGCATTTGTACTTCCCACCTTCACTGAAAAATACAAATCACTATTACGCAATTTTGTCCGTCCAGCTGCTACTGCAGGAAGCAGGAATCAACCAAACTGATCTATACACTACGAAGCCTTTGTAATGCACGGCTTTCAGAATGTTCCCTGTCTGTGTTTAGCTCGACTTCCTGACAACTTGAGTATCTAGTGCCAAATGGCCATGTATGCTGAACAATCTGAATTCCTGCCCCAGTTTCTGAAGGTATTTTAGATACAAAAAATATAGACAGGCTCTAAGTAGTGCTTTTCAGTACCCGTGTAGTGGTTTGATATTTGTTTAGTCTAGAGATAACTAGGAAAAAAGGGCTGCAAAAACTGAAGGTGATTAGCTGCTGATTATCATGCTTTGTGTATCTGCTAATTGGAAACATTGAGCCTCTAAGTTCTAAGTAGAGGTTAGACTGCCAAGTAATCTTATACTGAAAACATGCTTCATGTATCCTTGGTGTCCAAAAGCTGACTCTATTCTGACACTGTACCTCCTGATAACACTGACAAAGCTTAGTACAGCACAGCTTCTGCCCTCCTATTGCCACATGTCACTGCAGAATCTTGGAGGCTGGGCAGTGAAAGAACTTTAGGGAGATGCGGGATATGAAAACTAAAATCCCATAGGCTCTAGGAGATAAAACAAGCAGTCCAACTGTATATCCTGTATAAAACTTTAAATGCTAATAAAACAGAAAGCAGATTCCCTTTTCTGGACATGCTTTGTAAGAAAGTGACTTCAGTACTCAGCCAAAGAAAAAGAGTCAACTCCACAGGTGAAGGTATGTGGTTTCTTGCTGCACCCAGAAATCCTTGAAAATGCACTGAAATTTGGAAGTCTCCAAGTGTACCCTTGTTATGCTCCAAGACCAAGAAGAGGAACATCTTCACACAGACAAGCCAGGATGTGTCCTTGAAGTATGTGTAGGGATAGGTGTGTGGTGGACAGCAGAAGAGACGAAAGTGCTGTGATGCCAACCTGCAGTTAAGCTGAAGAGTATTTGCAGAG
>VZTB01005749.1:328915-371137 GCA_013397245.1 Thryothorus ludovicianus | reverse complement strand
CACACCCACATCCACACCCACACTCACACCCAGATCCACATCCACACCTATATCCACACCTACATTCACACCCCCACACCCACACCCATGTCCACACTCACATCCTCATCCTTGTTCCACCCTGATCTTCCCCTCCCTGGTCCTGTGTAAACCTGGGTTCAACGTTGCTTAGTTGCAATACTGCTCTGAGCTGTTTGTTCTCTATTATTGCAGGTATAACATTAAATTAGAAGTCATTCTGAAGCCCGCTGGTTGCAAGTTGCAAAGTGTCACACTATTTCTTAGGTTTCAGTCATGTTTTATCCACTGTGTAAATCAGACTGAGAAGTCCACGTGCACAATCAAGGCAGAGGAAAAAAAAATGGGAGTGCTGTGGTGAAAAAGATCATGAGGTTCTAGGAACTTCCCACGTATCTCCCATGCTCAGCAGCTTCTTATGTATTCAAAATTTTATCCATTATTGAAGGCAGAAAATTTGACAGATCATTGATCCTGAGTACAGCTGGCGAAGATTTAGACTTGAATGAAGCTTCTTGTAAGGGAGGAAATTGAGGGGAAACATTTGTATCACCACTGATGATAAAAGTCCGTAATAACTCTTGTTGAAACTTGCTGTGCATGAATATTAATGATTTTTGAAATTGAATAGAAGAATGGCTTTGCAGGGCCTGTTTTTCCTTACTCAGCCCAAAATAATTCCCCATCTGTTCTTTGCAACTCAGAGTGCTCAGTGACCTTCTCCCAAGCAGTTGGTTGCCTTTGTGGGGCTGTAAACATATCTCAGGTAGGAACAATCCCTGTCATGCCGAGCAGACCACAGCTCCTGCCACACAAGAAAATGCAGAGTTCCTTCACTAACCTCTAATGGAATTTCCCTAAATTTAGTGCAAAGGCAAAGTCACTAAGCCAGGTTTCAGCTGGCACCTGCCCTTTGCTACAGGCCATCACTTTGGGTTATGCTGCTGCCATCAGTGAGAACACTGATATTTGCAGGAAATATTTGAAGTATTTGCTGGGAGGATGAAAAATGTGAAATAAGGTGTTATGATTAAAAACAGTCGTAGCCTGAGTCAGTTCTAAAGAACTGGAACATTACACCACCTGAGCTTTGTAAGTGAACAAACCATCCTGACCTTCAGGATAAATAACATTTGCAACAGATGATAGTGCCAGCAGGCAGCTCATCAAGACTTCTTTGTCTCCCTGAATTTGAAAACCAAGACGCCTTTATTTATGTGTACAGGAGCACTTTGGGATTGACATGGAGAGCTGGTTTTTATGATGCAGATGTACATACTGTCAATTAAAGGTTAGGCAAAGTGCACCAAAGTTGCTTTGTTTTGGCCTGGCTTTGTAAAAGCTGGGTATTTCAGCAAGGATCAAACTA
This sequence comes from Thryothorus ludovicianus, assembly GCA_013397245.1. Lineage (NCBI taxonomy): Eukaryota > Metazoa > Chordata > Aves > Passeriformes > Certhiidae > Thryothorus > Thryothorus ludovicianus. The sequence continues at coordinate 369,750 of VZTB01005749.1, read as the reverse complement.
GGTGCCCAGGGACCAAAGCCATGTCCAACTCTGGAAACTCTGAGGTCAAGATCCAGCTTTTTACAAGCTCTTCACTCTTTTGCTTTAAGATGCATTTTACTCTGTAAAGCAAAGAGGGGAAAAAGTCTTTCCCAATTAATTTCCTTTGATGAGATCACCCAGAGCAGTGTCTGTGCCTGTCTTGGACAGAGTGGCTTAATCCTCTGCATGAGCTGAGACCATGGACACAGAGCTGCCACGGATGGGTTGGAAATGAGAGGCAGAGGGAATGGAGACCCTCAGAAACCAAACAGGAGAACTTAGGGAAAGATCAAGGCTGTTATCACATTTTGAAAATATTCTGCAAATGAGGGAAGACCTGCAGAATTCCAGAATTATACAAAGAGCTGGTAAAGTTGTTAGGACTGTAAGAAGAAAAGGCCTCCACAGCTACTTGCTGAGGTTTTATTTTTCCAGGTATAAGTAAGCTTTTTGTTAAATTAAAGGGAAAACTGATGACATGGGAAACGCTGTTCTTCCATAACTGCCTCTCCAGCAGGTCCAAGTTGCATATTTCAGTTATTCAGGGTTCTCTTGCAAACAAATTTGCTGATTCACTCTATTGATCAGCCATTTCAGCATCCTTTGTGGGTAAAGGAATTCACTGTATTCCAGCTAATCTTCCTCTAAGGATGAAGGAGGGAATCAACACTCAATCTTCCTTTCTTTTTCTGAAAATAAGATTTAGAAGGGAAAAAAAAAAAGGAAAGGCAGGAGGACATCCAAGGATTTGCTATTCCAGTCAAGTTGTCCTTGAGACATTTTTATGCTTAATCTGAAAAACTTCAAAAAACACATAAGATTTGCTATTTCACAGCTTTAACTGAAAGAAAAATTGGTTGAGAGCACCACATCAACTGAACATGGAGACTTAAAAAAAAACAATCATCCATAAACTGAAACAGAAGGAAGTGAACCAGGAATTGAAGGTTTTCATTAATTTACCATTTATAATGCATTGATCATATGTTTCTTTTCTCTTGATCCTCACAGTTTATCCCTTCAAATGAAACATCAATGTTTTTACCTCAGATTTGCAAAGATATGAAAAAGATAATTGTAGTTTCTTCTGAATTCTTGGGTGGTACATACCTGCAGATTTCACTTTCATGAGTTTTTATAACCCTTTGTCAGAATCAACGATCAAACAATTAATAGAGAAAATTTCCATTTCCATTTCTTCATTCAATTTTTTTTACATTTTTTTAGACTTCATAATCCTACTGTGCGTGATTTGAAGGAGGATCCCTGAACTTCATTTTTCCTATGGCTCAAATGAAATGCTCAAAGAAAGCAATAAGAAATGTCATGTTAAACAACTGTATCAAATTATCACCATTTTAATATACCATATTTAATAGAAAATCCAATTTTGATGAATCTCCATTTTCTAACAGGAGAAGGGAATAAGTAAAAATAACTTACTGATACTTCACAGTTTGTGGTATGAAGAATATTTTTATCTTTTAATGTGATTATTTTCTGGAGCATCATTTGGAATGGCAAATATTTTGGATACACTTGAGATAGAAAAAGACATGCTCTTCTTAGTGATGTTTTCAATCCCATGGACTTTTACCTATGGGCAGATTTAGATCAATTAAGGAAAAACTCATAAGATAGGAGCCCTGCAAACCAGCTCAAGTGTCCTTGAATTGTGAATTTCTGCTGACTTTATTTTTAGAATAACCTCTGGTCTAACCCTCAGCGTAAATGGTTGGGAAAGGGTTTTTCCCCCCAGAAGGGGAAGGTGCAGAGGAAGGCCTGAACCTCTGCCACTGGTTCTGGGTGTTGCATCTGCAGGGAGCTCTGACAAAGAACATCTTTAAATGTCTGCTGGGAGTGAGACATCTCCCAGGGTGTCACTGGGGAGGAGGGAAGCAAGAAGGAAGAGCTGCGTGTTTTGGGGTAGGGATAAAACTCACCTTTTCCCACCAATGGTAGGTGGGGAGAGCCTACTGCTCTCTGTCGCCTCCCAGTATCACAGCACCGACCCTGCAGCTGGCTCCCATTTCCTCTGCTCATCCTGGACGTGCTGGTGGCTCTGAACCTTTCCTGGAGCGCTGGCAGGCCTCTGACAGCATCCCTGCTGGCACAGCGTTCCGCGCAGTTTCCTTGGAAACCCGGCGCCGAAATGCCCTGTGAGGAGCAGCAGGGAGGAGAGAAGCAATGGAGCCAGCTGCTCTGGGAGCTTTCCCCCTCCCAGCTCTTTCCCCTTCTGAAGCAATATCAAATATGGAAGCAACATACTCCAAGCAGGAGCATCAGGGTGGGAATGGGGCTGGCTGCTGGAACAGGCTCACAATTGTTACATGGGCTGGAACAGGGCATGAGTGGCCTCATCTGTGTGGTTTAGAGTCCAAATTTTATTTCTTGCTTTTCATGGCAGTGATCTTTCAGTTTTTGATAATTTCTGCAAGATCTGTTGGAGCCCTATGGTCACTTCTGAGACTGAGACAGAGAATTTGCAGGAAGTCCTATGTTTATTTGGAGAAAGACCTCACCACTCCTGAGGTGGAAAAAGGAGGAAATGTTTTCCACCTACACTCCCTCAGTGCTCACCCCTCTTTGAACCCTATAAATTACATTATGGAAGGGCAGGGTTTGAGTCTTTTGCTCGCTGAGATGTCTGCAATAATAAATGACTCTAATAAAGAAACAACTGGGGCTTTATTATTTGGATTGCCACTATTGCCCAGTGCACACAGTTTATTTCTGCTGCAGCTCCACTGGCTTCAGTGGAAAACGGACCAGGAAAAAATGGTTGTGCTCTCATGGTATTTACTTCGGTAAAATATGGGCTCCTCAAGAGTTCTAGAAATTTCTGATGATATGCCAATGTTTCTCTCTTCTTTCAATGTAAAGGAAACTGGACCATTTTTGCAAACCCTGGTATTTTGTTCCACCTCTTAGAAGAACTTTTTGAACCGATCCAACTTGATATAGTGACTTTTCATCTGTGGCGTCAAATATTCCTCTCAGTAAGAATGCAATATTATTAAAATAATTATCTTTATTAAAAGAAAACTGCTAAATAATGTTTTTCTAGATCATATTTTCTTCCTGATCTTTCTAATCTGTCTGCAACCAAGTTTAAAAAGAAATCCTCAAAAGATTCTGTGGATAAAAGCTTCTTAAATGATGATTGAGTTGTTAGTCTTAGGTGGCCCTCACTTCCTGCAAAGCATTTTGATAAAGAGTGCTGGTCTTAAGAAAACCTGGGGCACAAGAATGGGTACAAATCCAACCCTAACCCCTTGATGCTTAACCCATAACAATGTTACTGTGCTATATTTGCCTTGAATTCAGAACAGCATTTGTTAGGCATTTGCCTATGGGTTCTTGGTGTTCTTTTGTCTAGTCAGAGAATGGAACCCTTTTCGTTTTTCAGTCCCCAGTTTATTCTGGTGACAGATTCCTGGTGCTCCTCCCTGCTCCTGGGTAATAGGGCAGCCTGGAGGCTGAGCTGGAGGTGGGGGAAAGGGGGTCATTAGAGAACTTAACACAGCAGCCTGGGAAAATGCCACTTAGCCTCGAGTTCAGAGCCTTGCAAAGCTTCTGTTTTCCCAAATAATCGCAGGCTGCACACAGAGGAGTGGGGGGAAACAGAGGGGGGGCAGAGGTGGGGAACAGATCCAAGCTGCAGCTGGAGTGCTGGCTCTGCAATCCTGAGGAGCTGAACAAAGCTCTGTGTCTTGCTGTGCCTTCCCATCCCTCCAACCCACTTTGTATTCCTTATAGCACTGAAATATCATGCTATAGAAAACAGATTATGCAGGGGGAACAGCTGGCTCCTTAAGACTCGAGCAGTTGTTTTAAGATTTCAAAATATTCTTCATCATAATTTATTTCTTGTAATAGTTTCTGAGGGGCTTCTGAGAACAGGCCAGGGGGAACCTCAAAGTGGACTCCAGGTTTATGATTTTCTGTGGTTCTTCTGTTTATGTCTCTTGGCATGAACCTGATTTTTAGAATGGCATGAAAAGAATGCTGCTTGATTGGGAACAGACTGCAATTTGTACAGTAGGAGCAGGAATTTTGGGTAAAGGAAAGCCTTTTAGGCAGAAAAAATACAGGTTGTAGGTAAGTGACAAAAGAACAAAATAAGCTAAACTACCAAGTAGAGTTCATATTATAATAGGGATTTTCTCCCTCTCTGGACATCCTGTAGGATGGAGGCTGGCTGGTCTCCACAAAATACACATAAATGAAAATATTTCTGTTTTTTCCTAGTACTGCTTTTCTTGGACCTTGCCAATTGGTGCATAGCCCTGAAGAAATAACTTTCTTACTATTTTATCCAGCTGCAACCTGCACGTACATTTCCAGCTGGAATTTCTCTGGATTATGGATGTATTTGTATTTATGCCTCCAGCTGGGGGCATGATCCACTTATGTGTCAGCTGCACTGGTTAAAGGAAGGAAATATTCATTTTTCCCACCCTTCTTCCCAAAGTCTGCCTCCCAGGACTTTCTCCTACACCTTGGCTGTGTTTAAAGCCCTTCCATCCTGCTCTGATGTTCTTTTTCTCTTGGCAAGCTTGCCCTTGGTCATTTGACAGCACCAATCTCTCAGACAGTTGTATCATCCTTTAAAAGCTGTGCCACAGAGCTGCTGTGCCTTGAGGGCTCTGTCTGGCTCAGAGAATTAATAAAATCTGTTGGGATTGTGTCAGGCTATCCTTCCATGGAGAGTCTCTCAGCTGTGCAGATAAGACTTTCACGGTCGTAATCTAAACCAGAAACTTTTCCTTCTGATTGTTGATGTCTCGTAGCCAAACCAAAGGTGATTTCATTGAAGGACCAACCTGTAGTTAGGCAAAAAATATTGATTTGCATATTCTGGCTATTTTCTCAACCTTTCTGACATCTGTTGCAGGTTCTTCTTCTTTCTTTCGTCTTCTATTTTGCCTCTTAGCTATAAAAGAACCAAATATTGAATGCAAAAGTTTTTGCCACTGATAATGTGTGTGGAGCTTTGAAACTTGTGAATTATGTGATTCATGATGTCCAAGAAGTTCTCCTTATTCACTTGATGTGTCTGATGTGATAAAAGAATATCCCCAAAGCCAACATTTTTTTCCCAAAATACCTTGAAACTATGGTCATTCACTGTGAGGGAATATAAACAAATTCATCAACACTTGATTGAGAAATACAGAAGTATTGAAAATTCTTTTTTCTTTGTGCAGAAACACGAACAGATAGAACTAAGAAGCTGTTTAGACACTACACAGTTGGATCCTATGACAGCTTTGATGCTTCAAGGTAAGAATTTTTCCTTTTGGTTGCAATCTGTTTATAAAACCTTCCCAAGTTTTATTTAATTGTAGAATTTTCCTTTTGGTTGCAACCTGTTTGCAAAACCTTCCCGGGTTTTATTTGTTACTTTTGGTTAAGGCTTTGGAGGGAAAGAGGGAAGCAGATGACTAAACAGAGCTTCTGAGGGTACCATTTGACTTCTAAATTGTTTTTTTATGCAATTTACTTTGTTGGTATGGGATGGGTGTAGAAAATTCGGGAGCAGTGAAGTCCAGTTCCACTGTTTTGTTTCAGAAGTGATGAAAGAGATTTGTTTTTCTGAACAGTAACTTTGGAATCTGAGAACTGAAGCTGCTGAAAATGAGAAATTAGATTATTTCATTGTGGAGAATTCATTTTCATTGTGGAGATTTTTAGGCAGGTTCCTCTTCCCCATGGATGTACCTTGAACATACACTGCCTGTTGGTAGAAAGGATGACCTTTAGAACACAGAACCTCATTTAGCTTTTGGTGTCTTCTTGAGGAAATTTTGGTGGCATACTGGAATTATTATGCTTTTTTCCTGAATGTCCAATTACAGCTTGAGTTTGCTTTTTTTTTTTTTGTTTTGGTTTGGTTTTGGTTTTTTTTTTGTTTTGTTTTCAAGGAAAACACATTTATTGTAGGAGGAAAAACTCTGAAATGTGTAAAGCAATGGCAGCATTTCATGTAGCACAACATTAAAAAAAAAGTGGTAACTGTTGGTTTTGTTCTGTAATCTTAGACTTTGTACTGAGGTTCAGGCATAGTTTCTATGTGAGCTGGACAATTTGGGGAGGGAGTTCCCCAGCTGGACACAGTGTGATTGACTGGGGGAGTCTGCTGATGGTAAAGCTGCCAAGAGAAGCTGTGAGCCCATTCTCTGGGAGCACCTCTGCAGGGCAGAATCGCTGGTTACTGGGGACATTTGCAGTGAGAGGAGCTGGCTTTTTGCAAGGTTCTCTGAATGATCATCAGTCTACAAAATCCATATCCGTGTCTCTGTATTTCAGTGTGAATGGATAGGGTTATTTCTGCTAAAGAGAGAAGCTGTGTCTGCTGCATGTTGCCTCAGAGATATCAAATAATTCTACTTGGAAACCTCCTGCTACTTTCTAACAACAGATTTTTTCATTAGAAAAATTCCATCAAAATCTTTCTTTCCACTCCCTTTTTTAAAATTCTCATTTTATTTATTTAAAAAAAATTTTTGAGTTGTTGGTTTATTTCTCTGTTGTTTTGAGTTTTTTTCCTAAAGATGTTGGGTTTGTGCAGTGCAACAGTAAAGCTCTCAAAAAATGTACCTGACTGGATTCAGGACTGAGCAGGAGAAATAACCAGGAAAAAATGAACTTTTGTACAGCCTTATATAAACTAGTTATGAAGTGTGTCTGCAGTTAATATCTATTAATTGTCTGAGTAGAGAGAGGGAAAGCAACAGAGTTCTGGCAAGGTTTGGAAGAAAACTCTCCTGGAGTTTCCACAGAGAATCTGAGACCCAGTGGATCCATTTGGAAGGGTAATAATGGAAACTGAGAGGAAAAGGTAGGAGGAGGCAGAATTAACGTGAAATTCCAAGAAATACAGTGGAAAGGTAGACTTAGCACATTTTTTTCAGCAAAGTATGATAAATCTAGAATTTTTGTAAAGTAACCCCAGGAAAACTAAAAAACCAATAACACACCAGGTTGTGTTTAAGGTACTTGACTGAGGCTGCAAATCAGCTTTTTGTACCTCTGAAGAGTGATTTCACTGGTGCTTGCGTATTGCTGCTAAAGCAAAAAGAATTTGCATTTCAGAACCTGTCTGGAGATTAATGTCTCCTGGTGGTACATCCAGATTTAATTCCTCACAAGGGCTTCTTCAGGGAGGGGAATTATTCAAAGAGGCAAACAAGGTGTGAAAGCGAGAGCAATTTTTGATATTGCCAGATTTGTATTGCTCTGATTACTTTCTCTGTTACCATTTCATATCAAAGTCGGGGAAGAATGCATTAGAACAGATTTAACGCTGGCAGCAAAGGTTTCATAAACATTTGTCAGAAGGCAATTGTGCCTCTGTGCTAAGAACAGCTCTGAATCCAAAGTATTAACAAAGCTGATCCAGTTCCTTTCTGGAGATGATGTGGGGGAGTGAGGGGAAGTGTCTGCTCCCTTCTCTCTTTCCTTCTCCCTCCCAAAGGGCAAAAATTGCTGAGTAGAAACACTCTGTTCAGAAATCTATATTAATGGGCTTATTCACATGCAGGAAAATACATTGTACGTGGCATTTTTCATCTTGAGGAAAATGTGCAGCTTGAGTAATGGAGGTTCATTAAATCCTATTTCAGCTTTGCATAAGAGATCAGTTATCCATGCATTAACTTTGGGAAAATGGAGAGGATGCTTGCTAATGTGCAGAAAGGTACTGAGGCTTACTTGCCCATGCAAATAATCAAAATATATACAAATATGATATAATATTTGAAACTACCAGCTCTGATGCATTATCTGCTTTAAATGCTGATGACATGCCCTCAACAGGGAAGAATTTCTTTTTAATGTCTATCCTCTCAGTTTAAATCCCCATTCCTTGTCCTAAAGAGCAGATACACCACAAAAACTGCCAGGAGATAATGCAAGAGTGCTCTGCCACATTTCTGAAGTTTTCTGTCTTCCCTGATTTGCCAGCAGTTAATTCAAATCAAATTATTTGTAGGGTGTAAATGAGTTAATTCATCAAGATTGAATTCTAATTTAATTGGTATTGCTAAGGCATAGAATGAATGTTTGAATTTAAAAAAATCTTTATTTTTTAAAAACTTAAAGCTAAGGTAAACCTTTAGAAATTATCATTTTTTATCTGTTTTTTAACTGAAGTGAGGGAATTGATTAGTTCTTTCAAGATGGGACAGTGGATTGCTCAGTCAGGAAAATACGTGGAATTAATTAGTCATTTAATTTCAAATGTAAAATGATATCACCCTTTTAAATGGAATGGGACTGATAACGCAGTGATAACTTAGCTTTATACTCTGGAGACATCAATAATATGAGACAGTGTGGTGCTATGTAAAAATGATAAACTTGGTGTGATGGAAAACTTGATCCATTGCCTCCATGAATTTGAGAACTTTAGGACATGACAGCGGAAACTTTTCCTGCTGCATTCATTGCATCATCTCCCACCCGCAGCAGAACAGGGCAGCAGCAAAAGTCAATAGCACAATGGAATGCCAAGCTCAGGGCAATCAAAATGCACAGAAATGGGAGGTCTCCTGCCTCTTCTGTGTCTTTCTTCACAGAATTATTGATTTTCACATGGGAATTTTTCTCCAGACACTTTAAGTGGTTACAATCCCTGCATGGGAGAAGTTTTCCTGGTACCTTTCCTTGATGTCCCGTGGCTCCAGCAGTATGAGGAGCTCTCAGGAGAGGATGTGATGATAAATAACCTTTCCCAAAGGCTGATTGCCACCACATTAATGACAGGACCAAATTGATTTTCCTTATGGTTTTTGTTCTGTTTTTCGGGAGGAAGACAGAGAGGAAAATAGGATGGTGTAATCTGTCAGAAAACTTAATTAAAAGCTTAATTCATTAACCCTACTGTCCCTACTTGGAGTCACATGGCAACATCCATGTTCCACGAGCTTAGAAGCTGGCAGGAGCAACTCTTCAAAAGCCAATTTATGTATAAACACCTAATAAAAACCAGAGAGATTCTCCTCAGATGTTCTTTCCAGGCCGTTCTCTGTTGCTGTTGTCATCTGCACTGTTGGATAGAGCAGCCTAAGCTTTAATCCTGAGCAGCTCAGAGAGACTCCTTGGCACAGCTGAAGCTGTCTGCCCCTGTAACTCAGCATGCTGTGGAGAGCTTGGTTATATTTTTAATTTATTTTTTTTTTAGCTCACAGAATGTGCCTGTTGGATACTTTTGTCCCACCCAAGGTTGTGATGCAAGTGGTGCTGTCTTGGTAGTTCGGGCATTAGGTGTGTTCCACTCCTCTTTTTAGTGGAAGCTCTCAGTCTGATGCAGAAATACTTTCTTCTGGTTTGAGATCTGGTTTCATGTGGATATTTCACATAAATAATCCCCCCACTGGAGAAATGCAGTTGCTCATGTCTTTAAATAGAGATTTTAAAATAATAAAATAAAAATTTAAAACAAATGGGAAGTTTTTGGTGGAATTCTGGCCACTGCAAGTGGTGAGGAATGTACAACTGACAGGGAGCAAAAGGATTTTCTTCTGGTTGTGGTGGCCCCGTGTCCCTGGGGTGGGGAATTTGCCATATGTGCTTGCTGAGTGCTGCTTGCCTGGCAGCAATCCACCCAATCCTGGCAAATGGATCCTTGCAAAAATTGAGGGAAAGAGCTGTTGTTATATCTTACATCCTGCTTCCCACATTTTCACGTTGGTTCTGCCCAGGCAGAACAGTGGGAGAAGTGTTGTTACACAGAGAATAGATTGGATTTTCTGAATTGGGGTAAAAACTAGATAATATGGGATTGGAACTGGGTGATCTTTAAGGTCCCTTTCAACCCAAACCATTCTAGGATTCTGTGAACTTCTCTTTTGTTTGTTTTCTATTGGATATCACCAGTTCCACTGTACTGATGTTTCCTGGGGAGTCTGTACTGTTCAGGTGATCTCTTGAAGAAAATGGGAGTGAGGAGATGAAAATCACACTGCTCGCTCTTAACAATGAATCCACAATCTGGGATTGACACATTGATAATAAGTGGAAAGTGATTTTACAGCTGTTCTTACCTGCAGGCATATATTTTAAACATAATTCTTGGTTTCCTCTGGTGGAAACAAGTAAAACCAGCAGCATTTTAACTTTTTTTACCTATACACATACACCAGTTTTTGCCTGGAAGATGGTAACAAAAATATCTGAGTATGTTCATAATTTTAATTAAATATTACCCTATGAGGCAGTGATGTCACATCTGAAAGCTCTCTGAGATTGTAATGATTTAAAATCTCTGGAGATGTGATATCATTGTTCTTTTGGGCACAGAGAACAGTCAGCACCAGCGAAATTGTAGAAAAAAAAGTATGTTAAATGTTTTGTGTGTATGTAATCTCACCTGATGTCTGAAGTTATTTTGTTGGACTTGCCTGTTGTCTGTTCTGAATTAATCAATTAACTGTGGGTGTAGCAGTCTGATGGCACTGAGGTGCTCTTAATGTGAGGCAGAAAGGCAAGGGTAGCCCAATTTTAACACCTTGTGCCTCATTAACTTGAAGAGCATAATTTGATGCAATTTGAAGAATTGCATATGTATTTAAGCAATAATTAACGCATTGTAGCCTCCACAGAGCAGGTGGAGATGTAAAATGTGAAGTTTTTAATTTACAGTTATTCAATTTCTAATGGAAATTCCTTTGGTTGCTAATAAACAACTTTGCACTTTGCCTCCCCTACTGTTGTGGGATGCCACGATGGAGCTTTTTGTGCTGGTGACTACAGCAAATATTGAAGGGAATTGCTGGAATAGGAGGTAAAAAGTGTGTGTGTGTGTGTGTGTGTGTGTGCATCTGAATTGTGGTGCCTCTCCAGCTGAACCTGTACTGTAATTGCACTATTAAGGTCTAATATAATTATTGCAAGATGCAAAACTCTACAGTGATAAAGTTTCCATTAACTTGTAATAAGTGCATTTTTAAGCTGTTTGCTGCCTTGACAGTGAAGTTTGCTCAATCTTCAGTAAAAGCTCAGCTTTTAGCAACTAATGGTTTGGTAACTAATGACTATGTGTCAGGCATCTTCTGGGCTAAATGTTTGCCTAAATTTTCAGTGATAAGTGTTAGCAAAGAGAGATCAAGCCCTGAAAAAGAAAACCAAACCCAGCCTTTCCCAAATTTAGAATTACAATGCTCCTTCTGGAAAAATTTTAGGATCTACCTCTAGTTCTAGTCCAGACTGAACTGTGTGCCTGGGGTGGAGAGGCTGCTGCTTGCAAGGGCTGGGATTTGGGGGCTGTGCCATTTCCTGCACAGCAATTGGTACTCCCAGGCTCAGCAGGATTTCCTCTGCAACTCCTCCGGCCGGATGCTGGAGGACAGCATGGATTTAAATGTCACCACTGAAAGCAGCAGCCTGTGTCCTGTGCATGGGGGGGAATAATGTGGGGTTTTTTTCTTCAAATTAGAGTAGAGGAAACGAAAACAGAAAAGAAAAAAGAGTGGAGATGCAGAAAGAAGTTTGTGACACCAGGTTGGTTAGAAACGAGCCACATAATTGGAGCAGAGGAAAACAGGAAATTTAAATGGGATTTTTTTTGGGGGGGGAAGAGGGGAGAAAGGAGAATGATGTGGTTTCTAATAATTAGTGTTTTCCATTCCTGCATCCCAGCCCCTGCAATGATTTCATTCCCTGCCCCAGGGCAACTTTGGCTGCTGTGCTGTCACCTCACCACCAGATGAGCAAAGCCTCCCCATGGGCCTCTGGTTGGGAGTCATGCAGTTGGAAGTTTTGGCAGCCCCAAAAGGATCAAATAACTGGTGAGCTCTCACTGTGGGCTTGCCTCCAGTGGGAGTGATTTAAATCACTCTTCTCCCCAGCCCCCTTTCCAGGCAGATTTTCACAAATACTTGTTGCATTTTTTGGGAATTTCATCTGTGAGGCAAAATTCTCAGGATGGCTGGCAGGCAGTATATGTGTTTTGCTCCTCTTAAAAGCCAAAATTATCCAAAATGGGAAAGGGGTGGATTTTCATGCTCGATCTCTTCCATGGTACAGAAGGAAGGTGGTGGGAAGAGGGTGCCTTGTTTGTCCTGGGACAGATTAAATGTGCTGGAGCTGTGTTTAAGAAACGGAGTCAAACCCAACAAAAAGGGAGCAGCTAAAGAGCAAACAAAAGCTGGTGGTGGAGCATTCACCTGGACTAAAGGAGGTCTGGGCTTGAGTCCCAGGTTTGTCAGACTTAAATCCACAGCCTGAGCTGCTGCTGCTGAATGCCAGGAGCCTGCTGGACAGAGCAGGGCTTTATCCAAGCCCTTTGAAAGCATTACTCCTCCCTGAGCCAAGGGGCAGATGCTCTCTCCATCCTTGTGGATGTTCCGGGTGCTCCGTGGAATGATTGGCAGATGCACCGATTGAGAGGCTGGTGATGCTGCTGGGGCTCCCTGCTCTCTCTGACACAAAATGTCAGCCTGTTGTCTGAGAGATGGTGTCTGACAAGCACTAAAATGTATCAACAGAAGATTGGCTTTAAGGGATAAGTGTTACACAAAAACTGGGTTTATGGCAAGGCTCTGAGCAGAGGGATAGCGAGTGCTCAATGTGTGCACTGAGAAAAACTGGCAGCTGCATTTTTAGGGAGAAAAAAGGACTGTCACCCATGTGTCTTCTAATTTCTCTAATTTTTTATAGGGCTCAAATAACAGACTTAAGAGTTTGGTGCTCCAGTTGAAAACCAGGGCTGATACAGAGTAGATTGTGGGATCCTTTAGACCAGCATGTCCAAACCTGGAGCATTTGCACCTATGGCAGTGGTGGTATATACCTCTACTGCAAACACAGCACTGTAAATTCTGAAATACATTAAAATCTATGCATCTGGATTGAATTGAAATGATAAACCAACATTCTTACCCTGTTTCCAGTACACAGAAAATGAAAGCTTCATATTCCCAGAAATTCCACATCAGTGCAACCAACGAGCTGAACGTGAAAGTCAAGGGGGCAATAAAGACAGGTTCCAGTTCAACATTCACATAATTAAGAGAAGTCATGGCCAATTTAAAATAAATTGTAAAGTCAGCATTTTTTTTCACTGCTACCAACATTTTGGGCTAAACTGGCCATGCTTTGACAGAATTACTGAAAGTGAGGATGCTGTTAGGCAGGAGAATTGTTAAGATGGACATTTTGTCTTTCAGGTAAGCAAAATTTGGAGTAGACTTAAAATAACTCAAGGGCTTAGTGCAATTAGAGAAATAAAGAGGGAAAATATATTTCAGAAAAGACGGTAGAGTTGCCACCTCCTTTCTGATGTTAATGAGACTGTGAAATAACGTGATTAGTCAGGATTTTTAAAGGGATATGTGAAAATTTAACCTTAATTCACGTCACCTCTACAGCTCTCTTGTGCAAAATCCTAGAAAATCCAAGTTTCTCACTGTGCACTCTATTTTAAAGCTCTTGGAGAAGAATAAAGATGTTTTCAAAAAAACTTTATGCCTTTGGTGAGGCCTCGTTTGCTTGAGACAGAACTTCAAACTAACTTGTAAGTTATATACTAAAGGCATAACATTTTTGTCATAAAAATTTGCAGTGTGTTTAACACTGATTTAAGCACTGTACTCTTCTGTACAATGCAGATTTGTAAGTGAAATACTTCCATCTGTAAAGCTGAGATGAACAGTCAGGACTACTCACACTCTTTGTGGTCAAGGCTGTATTTATTTTCCAAGGAATGCAAGGCAGGAGGATGATAATTCCTCCTGCTCATCATAGCAGAGTGTGATGGAAAACCTGAGGGATCCCTTAAAACCAATCTGAAATTCATGTTTATCACCAGTCCTGAAATCACCTGCTTCTTTCCCCTATTTCATAGCTTATTTTTGTTTAGACTCTCTTAGAGCAAGTGGAGTTATGATACCAAAATGTTCTGCGAGTTTAATAATTGCTTTAAAGAATTGCAAGGTCAGACTACCACCTTAAAGGGCTTATAACACGTTTAAAAAGTGTTAATAAAACACTTTCTGTTTGTTTTCTTTTAAACCCAAGGTGTGACTGAAGTTAGTTCCCTTGTTCTGCCTTTGTTGCTTGTCCTGTTTGATTACCTTGAGCATATTCCTCTCCTTGTGACTGAGGTTGTCTTTGATAATAATGACCAATCTTAACAAAAACAGCAGGAAAATTATTAATTTAAAAAAAAACCAAACTATATAAAACATCAGTGGATTTAACATCTATAGTTATCATTCCTTTTGTCTAAATACTTTATCTGTTTAGATGATTAGGGAGAAATTTCCTATTTCTCTGTGGTTCAATGGCAACATCAGAGGCTGGAACTGCAGCTGGTTTGGGGTAGGAAAATACAAACCTAAACAGTAAAGTGTTTATTAGATAAATATTCTGGTTACCTAAATATAGGGGAGTGTTTGGACAGCCTGTTTGCTCAAAGCCCATCATATTAACAATGAATATTAATATTTTCACAGTCCAGGCTCACACTTCTCAAATGCTTGATAATTAAAACTGAAAATTGCTGGTAAGCATCAGGTGCAAGTGGAGTGTGCTGGAGCCCAAAATATTCCTGTGCTAGGTGGAACATCTGTATGAAGGGCTTGGAAGCACTCTGGGCTATAAAACTCTCCTGTTCCACAGCAGAAGGACTTCTGCTTGCGTGCCTCTTGTCTGGTTTGCATGTGTGGTGTTTGAAATTACTTCACTTTTAAAAAACAAATGAAATTATTTAATACAGACGAATGAAGCTTTTATTTTTAAGCTCATTTAAGATCATTTTGCCACTCTCCTTACCCCCAATGATTTTTTGTTTTCTCTCTACCAGTGCAGATGTGGAAGAATAATAACATTTCTCTCAAAAAAGGCTAAAATACTTGGATTTTTATGTGTGTATAAATATATTCATACATGGGTATCAATATACCCATTCATACCAATATATCCATTCATACCCTATATATATATATTTGCTTAAGAATATGAACTTACCACTGACTTCTTTATTGCCTTTGTATCCTATCTTGAGATTCCTACATAATATGGAATCAGATTTTACTGGATGATTTCTCTTTCCAGGAAGCTGACTTCCTGGTTTGCTGTATCAATATTTTTACTTTAGTTGTTGCAGTTTCAGCAACATAAGGTGGAAACAGAAAATATACACAAGTTCCAACAGCCAAATCAGTTTATTTGAAAAGTATTTCTTTAGCTTGGTTACTTCCTTCTCCTACACAGCAAAAAATATTATATTAAATGTAATTAAAAGCTGAATAAAGGAATGTGGACTGAGGGGGAGAGAGAGACACAAAGTTTCTCCTCGGTTCTGCATAAAGAAATTCTGCAACTACTTTGCACTTCTGTTGTGAAATTTAATGTTTCTCTTTTAAACCTGCATTTTTTTTTTTTGAAAGCTTCATAGCATAATACCATTGGAGTGTACAGTGCTGTTACCCTCTTTAAGATAGGTTGCTTCTTTGTAATGATGGTTGATTTTTTGGGCACCTCTGCTGATCACAGGCTGGAAAAAGCAACACCAACTCTCTGACTTCTGAATTCTTTCTGAATCCCTTCATGGCTGATATTAGTTAGCATTTCAGGACTTGGTGAAGAACTGTTCTTTTTTCACCCAGGGAATCAGATATTCAAAATCCAATAATAGTGGCTTTGTTCCTTGTTTAGTAGTGTGAATGAAACACCTTTTTTAGGTGGAAGATGTCATGTGGCCTTGTCAGGGTTCACTGGAGCCCACGATTCCCTCTCTGTGGAGCACAGATCCAGAACTGGAAAATATCTCCATGTCTTTTAAAACAGCCACAGTTTGACATACCCCTCTTTCATCAGCAGATTTCAAAGCAAAATCCACAGCCTTGCTGTTTCCATGATCAAAGAGCTCCACGAGATATTTACTAATTCTGGAGAAACAACACAGGTGCAGGAGATTGGAAAGACAAATATATGAATATGGGGGGTTACAGGAGTATTGCTGGAACATATTTTCCTGTTCCTTTATCAGGCTGAGGAAGACACAGCCATGCCAAGTTTGCCAAGGAGGAATTAGACCATGTCCTTTCTGTTGCAATTTGAAAATGTTTGCCACAAATTATAAAGCCAGAGAGGGAAACAGTGCAAGCAGGGGTAATGGTGATCTTGTCTGCCTTTGGTTTTTTTTGTTTGAGTGCCAGCTGTGCCAGTCAGGCACTGACACACAACCAACTGTCTGTGCCAGTAAAGATTCTGCTCTAGGATTTCTTTGAGAGCACCTGTGAAGCTGAGATCCATAGGTAGTACTAAGAATTTGATTCCATCCTGCGCTTCCATATGCAGCCCTGATTTTCCAATTTATTTTTTTAAATAAAACAGCAGAACCACTTGGAGAATTTTTAATTCCATGTGATTCTCTTCATCCCTTTCTGTCATATTTTAATTATTGTACTATGATCATACTCCCTGGAGTTGTATCTTCAGCTGCCTAGTAAGGAGTGTATAAATTTAAAGTTTACTGTTGTCTAGTATTTCTATTCTAATGCTGGGTTCTGTCTGCCCTGTGGAAAGTGCTGAGGTACTGACCCATTTATTTGGAAATATTTTCTTCCTCCCAAACACAGCTTGCTGTAAATTTCCAGATAAACATATATTCTGAAAGGAAGTCATTTAGACTTGTCATCTGTGACATTAGGATCACACAGCTCTACAGAGAGAGCCAACCCCACCCATTCTGGGATCCCCAGATTCTGTGAAGGGAGAGGTCACTGTGAGTTTGAATAAATGGTTGACCACATCCTACTGTCCCTGTTTGGGTTACCAGTGGGTTTTTTAGGGACAGCCTAAAAAGTATTTTCCTATCTGCTGTGCACAGAGCCCACTTGCTGTTGTAGCTGCTGCCTCTTGAACAAGTGATTGTCTCTGTGCCTGACACAGGAGAGCTGTGAGAGCTCTTCTGTAAGACCTAAAAGTGGATGATCGATGCCTGGGAAACTTGAGCAATCACAGAAAGAGTCTTCATTAATCTTGAAGGCCTTAATTAGTAGGATTAGCCAATTTTCCTGAAGCCATTAGAATAGTTGACTATAAATTTTAAGGTTGACCCCTTCCAGCAGTAACAGGAAATGTTTTCCCACTGAAAGTTTGCTATATCCTATGATAAAGTTTGCTGTAGACATAATTCCCATTTTATGTGGTATCAGGACAGGTTGCTTCCCAAAAAAAGGGAGAGAATATTTTCAATGTGCCTTTAACAGGGATTGGTTGTTGGATAATGCACATAGGGCTGCTCCTCTTGAATTGATTTCCCAAATGCCCTTCTCTGGCTTAAGCATAACCACCATAAACTGGCCATCTTATCCTGAAAGGAATTAGTGTGACTGCTTCCAGACGTTGCATCTAAATTTATGGAATGATTTAGATACCATTTAATTGCACTTGGCAGACCACTTGATTTTTCTAGGATGTATCTAGCTGTGAACTCAGTAGATCTTTCCAAAAGATTGCAATTGCAAGAGTGCTGAGGAGAGGAAAAAGGGCTAATGAAGACACTCAGATTTCCTTGGCCAGCTGAAAGAAGTGAACCTGGGGAGAGCCAGGTTCACCTCTCACTCAAGGGGAGAGCAAGTCCTGACTGAAGGGCTTGTGGACTCAGGAGCTACTGAAGCTGAAAAGGTTGGGTTACATTTCTAGGGGATGCATGACTGCAGAGAATCAGGGAAATAATTCCTTTTTACATTCATTTTTTCCTCTGCCTGGGGGGAGGCTGGCAACCTACCAGATGCCACTTTTGTTTCCAGATAATGGTGATAATTTTCAGTGGAGTGTCTTTTACCTGATGTTTTTCAGATCAAAATCAGCAATGAAACACTTGATGCAAACTTGCCTAAACACATCCTGTAGTTCTGATAGTCTCCACCTCTGTAATTTAGTATTTCAACTTGTGAAATAAGTCATGCTTTAAGGTAGGGTGTCGTTGTCCTTGATGAGAACAGGAAGCCAGGTTTTGTGGGGCTGCCTCCAGCAGGAGCCTGCACTCCAACCTTTATTTTCTTCATACTGGTCTTTATGAAAGACTTGACATTTCTCCTTCCTTCCTCAGATATTATCCTAATGGGCTGTTAGCAAAGCAGAAATTCCTGCTGTTTTGAAAAGCCCACACAAATGATGGCTGTTATGTGCAACAGTGCTGAATTCAAAACTCACATATCTGTCTGGCCATGGGAAATCCTTGTATTTCCCTTTCTCCATTGGTCAGTCTGTAAAATTATGGAAATTCTTACAGCTCTACACAGTTCTTGAGCCTTAAGTTGTTAAGGAAACTACAGGAGCTGATGAATAAGTACATTTTCTAATATCTACTGCTTGAGTAAAGCAGAGATTTACATTGACTGTTAGTTAGCCTGAAGTTTTTATGATTGTGCTCCACACAGAAATATCCTGCACTTGATAGGTGGGATGACTTTTGCATTTAACTTTGCCTTCAATAAATGCCTTTTTGCCTTACACAGCCCAAAAGTCAAAGCAGTGTGCGCCCTATTTAAGTAATGAGCTATTGATTTTAGAATTACTCATTTTATTACCATCATATGGAACTGGTCATATTCTGAGGACTCGTCTGTGAAATGGAAGCTGTTTGATTTTGGTTTGGGATGGGACAGAAATGGACTTCAGGGATTTTGCCTATTGAAATTTGGCATATCACAGATAACAGGGACTGTCTGGCCTCACACAGAGCTTTGCATTGTACTGAAAGAGCCTGGGAAGAAATTCCCCTTCTTGCTTGAGCTCAAGCCTCTGAACAAGCTCCTAATGTAATGCCACCTTCATTTGTCACTGGTTGCTGTACTCTGTGTTCTGCTGCTAAGTATTTACAACACCTCTGGGATCAAAGAGACACTGCCAAGAAGGCTCATGGGGAGAAATTTTGACCTACTTTTACATTTGGCACCACTTTGCCTGCCAGGAGCAGGTGGACTGTGAACAGACCTTGAGTGGAGAGTCCACCCTGACTGGCACAGAGAGCCCTGGCATGGCAAAGCAAGCAAAAAGCAGCACTACAAACAGTCAGAGGTTAAACTCTGCCCCTCTTCTGCCCCTCTTTCTTGGGAATGCAAACTTTTCTGGGAGAAAGGGTGTGGAGGTTGCAAGTTCAGTTCATTTTTTTTTTGTGCCTGTTTGTCTTCCTCCCTTTTCCTGCTGCTGATATTCCACTCTGCAGCACTGGGGTGTGTGTGGAGAATCAATTTGCTTTCTGTCGTTGCTTGAACAAGTTTAAGCTACTAAAGCCATAGGATTTTTGCATATTCCCTACTCCTAGGAAACATAAATGAAAAGAAATGCTACACATCTGATTTTTTCAAGCCTACATTTTTACTTTCCAGGCTGTGATGCTGTTTTCTGTATGACTGCAACTGTATTAGAAAGCAGTATTTGGCAAATAATAGAGCTCAGTATGTGTGTTTTCTCACCAAAAATCACTTTGTGCTTCTCCCTCCCTTACCTCTTACCTCCTCCTTGCATGTAACTTTGTAAAAGTTGGCAATTTGATATCCCCACTTTCAGTACCTGAACTGAAGTATGAAACTGGGTAGTTTATGGAATAGATGTGCTGTACATGAGAAGAAAATCAGAGGTGGTTTTTATACCTTTAATCTATACATTAAGATGAAGTGAGCCTGATTTTACAATGCTCATCCATTTCATTAGCTGGCTTTGGAAGGACCCTGGATGCCTTTTTTTGTTTGTTTGTTTGTTTGTTTTATGTAGGCTGGGTGAATTGATCCTAAGTTTGCTGAGCTGATAAACCTCAGAATTCTATATGGAAATGAAATGACATGAAAGTTGGATTTGGGGAGGGGACACAAGGGGGCTTTTTGAACCAAACTCTTGCTATAATTAGGATCTCAGAAGTTGCCTCCTAAGCTCTGTTAAGCTATTGATTGGTTACAAGGAAACTTGAAGGGAATGGCTTTTATTAATTTGTCCAAGTATTAAGAAAAATAGCTGTGTTGACTCTTTGGTGGATAAGCACAGGCAGCCACCTTGAGAACGTGGTGCTGAAATGAGGGAAATAAGCCAATGCACTGGCAGGAGCAGTCAGCTTCTAGAATATCAGGATGGTGATGGAGAGCTTCAGTGGGCTCTGAAAGTTGCATATTCTATCCCACCCTATATCCCCGAGCAGGAGGGTGTTGAGCTTTCTCAAGAAGCAGAAGTTTTTTAACTGTAAGACCAGGATATATCTGAATGACACAGTAAATGACAACAAGTTGAGAGATACAAGAGCTGTTGTGACCATCTCTTGCCCACAAAGTCACCGTTGTGGCAGTTTGAATTCATGAGTGGTGTTAAACACTCTGCAGTTTGGGAGACAACCTTACATCATCGCTTCAGCAGCCATGGGAAGATTCACCCTGCAGGGTTGGAAAGGCACCAAAAGGATGCTCTGTGATGCACGAAAAATCAGGAGTTTGGAGGCTGTCCACTGGTGTCCTGATATCATCATCGCTCTCTTTGTTCAGAGCTTTAAATAAAAAGGTCACAACAATTTCTCTTTATTTAGTTTCCTCCTCTCCCTGGGGTTTATTAATGGCCCTGAGGCAGATCCAGTCTCTCCTTGCTTCCACTGCTTTGGGGACTGGACTTTGTACAAGACCAGTGGGAAGAGAAGTTGGCTAGTAAAAATTTGAGGAAAGCAAACTTGCTCATGCTCCTTTCTATCTGAACTAGTTCTGTAGGTATTTTAAAGCAGCATAGTTTGCAGTGCTGACAATTCATGAACTTAACCCCTGCAACTCGTGCTGTGCAATGCTTTGGTACCTAAAAGAGCATTCAAAATTTTTTTTTTTTTTTTTTTTTTTTTTTTTTGCTTGGAGCTAATTTTTAGTAACTTCATGTTTATTGAAAGATATTAAACACCTTAAGGCTTTTACAGATCACTCCTAGTATCTGAAAGGTCCCATTTTGTTGTGTATTTTGTTCCTTTTCTTCATCTATCTTCTACTTTTATCTTAGCCAATGACAGTGAGATTCCTAAGGCTACTTTCTCTTTAAGGGAATACTGCTTACATAAATAGTCCTTTACACCATCTCCTTGTTTTATAATATTAATTGTTTATCAGGAGACAGGAAATATTCCTTAGAAAATGTGTTTTCCTGCTTGTGCATGCCTTGTTACTATTTCAATTATGCAGATTCTTGATGCTGTGGAAATTTGTGCTTGATGACGCCAAGGCAGCTGCACGTTGTTAGCATTGTAGGCTGTCAGATGATCATGTGGGATTCTTGCAGCATGCAACATTCAATAGGATTGAAAAAGGGCTTTTGATGCAAGGCATAGCTTTCAGAATATATTTGTGCCTTTTAGTTAGCTAATAGAAAATCATAATTTATTATCTTTAAATTTAAAATGCTGCCTCATTTTTCTTCTGGTTGGTTTCATTTTGGCTTCACTAGAAGATGCATCTGGTACATCCACGATTGAGGAGTTTATTAATGATACTGTCGTTCAGTTCTCTTACTTTTTTTCTTTTTAGAGTCCTAGCTAGCCCACAGATTACATGATCACATGTTCATCCAGTCATTCATATAGAACATAAACCACCATGCATGATTTCTTCTTCTTTCTTTTTCCTCTCTGCCTTTTTTATTCCTTTTGAGTTGCTTTGTCATGTTCTCTTTTACCATCCAGCTTAGTCTTTGTCTTCCCCTCGCTGCTATTTGTTCTATATTTTCCCATGCTTGGTTACTGCAATATTATTTGATTAACGGGCTGTGATGATGATGAACCTGCACACTGGAGGAGCAGCTACTACAGTGGTGATGAAGGGATGTAATAATGGTCGCTATCCTCGGAATTCTCTCTACAGTGACTG
Organism: Thryothorus ludovicianus; assembly: GCA_013397245.1. Classification (NCBI taxonomy): domain Eukaryota; kingdom Metazoa; phylum Chordata; class Aves; order Passeriformes; family Certhiidae; genus Thryothorus; species Thryothorus ludovicianus. The sequence goes on along the minus strand of VZTB01005749.1, from coordinate 347,887 downwards.
CATAATAGAAGAAAAGGCAGTGGTCCTGCAGAAAAAAGACAATGAAGGATTTGGATTTGTGCTCAGAGGGGCAAAAGGTATGTGCTTCTGTGTGTGTGTGAGTGCGTGTGTGTGTGTGTGATGTGCAGTGGCATGAAGAAATTTATACATCTCAGAATATAAGCAGGAATTATTCTTGGTGCACTTGGTTGCTAGACAACAGGATTCTCTGTATGCTATACTACTCCGATGGATTTCGGTGCCTTCTCTCCGAAGCAGTTTGCATTTTTACATGGGAGAAGCACTGCATAATCGTTTTGGGGGGAGAAAGTTTTGCCTGTATTTTTCTCGTGCTGCTGGATGTAGTATTTTGCTATTAATCAGTTCTGTTGTGCAGTTTACTTAACTGTGGGGAACCTGCTTTCCTCATAAAAACTGCTGCCTTATTTCAAATGCCAGTCTGATGAAATAGGTCTGCAAATAGGACTAGGCAAGAGAAGGATGTTTTGTGTAAAATAGGTGTGGATCTTCTGCAAGGTGACATTGGTGCAGTTCTAGTATGAAAATATGTTCTTTTTTTGTATCTTGAGAAGCTGCACGTATGTTGCATGGCCTGTAGTGTGCTCATTTTTAAAGCTGTTCATATGTTAAGCTGCACGGCACTTCTCTGTAGGCTAAAATCTCTCATGGTGGCATTCCTATGAGTGAAAAAAGGCATTCTATTTAATGCTTTGCTTTTTAACTTCCAGTACAGTTTGCTCCCTTTGTATTTAAGAAAAGAATATATATGTGTGATGGTATGTCCCATCTCTTGCTCCCCCTCATTTCACATGGGTTCTCCCTTGCCTTGCTGGCTGGAGCATGCAAATTATTCCATGTCTTCATTCTTGGGACATGGCTTTTGCTCTCCCTGTTCCCACCCCGAAACCTAAACCGGTGCCACTGCAGATTTGCAGGGCTGGGAAAGCTGTGCCTGTTTTAGCCAAATGAAATGTTGGGAGTTGAAGCAGGAAAGCCCAAGGCACTGCCTTATCTCTGAGCATTGGTGTGGGTTATCAGTGCTCTGAGCAGGGCTCACTCCCTCTGGGTGAGCACAACAGTTTCCCCCAGATTTTTTTTGTAGTAGTGGGGGCACCTCAGGTGAAAGACCCAAGGACTTCCTCTGCCCGTGTGCGTACGTGACACAGAGGGGCAGGCAGGGCTGTCACAGGGCCAGCTGTGCCTCCTGTCCTAAAAAGTGATTTCTTCTGGTCTCTTCTTTGTTATGCATGTCTATATTTAGGAGGGGGGGGAAAAAAAAATTCTGGTTGATCTTTTTCATCCTCTGCCACTCACCCCACCCCCCTAGTTTGGCCAGATGCTTTCCCCTGGCTCCAGCATATATTTCATTTTTAGGTGAGTGTTGCCAGAGTTCCAGCATTATGCCAGGCACACAAAAGGGTTACTTGAGCCAATTGTGTATATCCTGGAATATCAGAAGGCAGCTATTGCCAGGTGCAGCTTGATTTGGTTTGTGTCAGGAAAGGGGCAGGTATTTCCCCCTCAGGAGGGAAGACCTGTGGATTTCTATAGCAGGGGTGTTGCACTCTGTCCCCAGCACCCTGATCTCCCACGAGGTACATCCCTCTCACTTTCAGCACCCACCATTTTTTAACCCTAAATTGGAATGGCCAATGATAGGCCTGTAGTCAAGTGGTATTTGCAAGCATTCCATAACTTTCTTTTTTTAATGTGGTATTTATTTTTAAAGCTGACACACCAATTGAAGAATTCACCCCAACTCCAGCCTTTCCTGCTTTGCAGTACTTGGAATCTGTGGATGAAGGGGGAGTAGCATGGCAAGCTGGCCTGAGAACTGGAGACTTTTTGATCGAGGTAGGAGATCCTGAAATTTGATTCTCAGTGCTCTTTTGGGGAAAGAGTGATGTTCCCATTGGAGAATTGACCCTGGAAAAAAGTGTGAGATGCCTCTAAGCAGCAAGTTCTGTGGTCTAACACCAGTAATGTGCTTCACTTGCTCTATTTAAAACTTCATGCATCATTCAGGAAAGCAGTGACAGAGAACAATGGTCAGGCTGGCTGGGAATTTTCTGGTTGTTCTTTTTGTCCTTTGGGAATGCACTCTCAGAGATATTTGGGAGGTCGTAGTCTTCTTTCAGTTATTGAGATTTAGATGAATTTCAATATTTATTGTGAGCTACCAGTCCTGGTGTCTTCTAAATATTTTCAAGGAGTGACCAAAATTATATGGCTTTTCATGCAACTATTTCTGCACTCAGAAATATCCCTGGTCTAGTGGTGTTTAGTAACCATGGAGAATAAAGCAAATTACTTTGGCTTGAAATGGAATCTTTCCAACACTGCACTGTAAATACAAAAAATAAGCAATGGATGTTATTGCAGTATAAATTACTTTGTAAAAGGGGTATATTTCAATACTCTGTTCATTCATGCCAAAAATATCTTCATGTTTGGTATTTCGGGGGACTTTTTGTTGGCATTTTAGGTTTTTGTTTAAATAGTTGGTTCTCCTTTTGAGTGTTGCTGGACAGTTTGCAGCAAAATCATGATTTGGGATTTTTCTTCCCCTTCCCCCCACAACCTTTTCATGACCAACAAAGGGTTGCTGTGGTTCTGTGAAACTGGGTATTGCACATAGGTCTTTTGGGATGGATTGAGCAAGCTTTGTCTGGAAGATTTATTGATTTTACATTATTTGATGTGTTCAAATGTATACTCATGTATGGTTTGGTAAAATACTTCCTGGTGTTACAACGTTTATTTCTGCAGAGCTGGCTTTTGCATGCGGGAGAGGGTACAACACGCAGCTTTTTTTGGAGTGTGCCTTGAACTCCCATGGTGATTGAATTTAAATAGTTGCACCACTTCCTCACACTGTAGCCGTGAAAGAACAGGCTTTGCAGGCTTCTAAAGTAAATAGATGTGCATTTTTATCTCTGTCTTCAAGCACATTTCCCTTGCTGTTTGTTTACTTAAGAAGAAGCATTTAGCGTTAAAGACCAGTTTACAAATGGAACTGCTGCGTTCCCTGGGCAGGGATCCTTCCAAAGCTCTCTCTATTCCTGTTAGGTGGGGTTTCGAAACAAGGCTGTATTTTTAGAGGTTGGTTTCTTGTCAGGCTTCTAATCCATGGGAAGTATGAAGAGTACTGGCAGATTGCACAAATAGAATTGATGGTGAAAAGTGTGCAATTTAATTCATTATGGAATGACAAATATGCCCATGGATTTTTTTAAGATCTCTGAAGGGGTGGAAGGAGGCTGGGTAACTGATTCTGACAAAGCTTTACTGGTTTTTTTGGCAAATGAGAGAAGAATTGTAATTAATTGTCTAGACAATTTACTCCTAGCCTTAGCTTAGAAGAGCAGCTAAACAAGCACATACAGTGCTGAATCAGGAGGACGTTAATCCATACTCCAGCATATTTGTAATTAATTCTGAAAGAAGCCATTATTACATGCAAATCAAATCCATTTCTGTGTAATTTATGTTCATCGGGGTTATTCCATTCTGAATTTTGCAACTTAATTAAGAGGTTATGATAATCCTGAGAAACGACAACTTGGCTGTTGCAGGAGACTTTTCTGTTGGAGAAAGGCAGGATTTTTTTTCTGATTTATAGCCAACATGCAGTGCACAGCCCTGGCTGGCTGGAGAAAGCCATCTTTATAGAGATATTTACAGTGATGCAAAAGATTTGAAATACAAGTCCACCTGCACTTCTAGGAATTCCAAACTACTTTATCTTTTGTGTTGAACGAGAAGACTTAAATGTACACACCAGCAAGCGCTTGTCAGCCCTGGTGTAGTCAGCCTGCCTTGCTGCTAAATGATTTCTCCCAGGACTCTGAAGTTTATGCCTCTGTGTGTAAGTGCCACCTCAACCATTTGTAAGTAATATCAGACATTTATCATAAATGTCACATGAATAATAAAAGAGTTAATGGGCAGCCAGGATCCTAATTAGTGCTATTTATAACACTCATGGCAGGCGTTGGGTGTTAGGGAGGGGAGAGTCCAGCTTGACAGGGGGCAAAATGAGAGGCAGAGCAGATGCTTCATTCTTGCTTGAGGAGGTTTGGTGGCTTGGGGTCGTGGAGATGAGGGGAACCTCACTGTGGAAAGACAGGTTTGACAGGGAGATAGATCCTTCCTTTGGAGAGAATGGGGCTAGAAGACAGGACATCATTTCTTCATGTACAGTTATGGTCTGGAATCTTCTGAAGGAGGGAAAACTTCAGTATCATTTATGAGGCATTATAATAATTCATGTTTGGTGTTGATGTATGTGGAGCAGAACAAATAAAAGGTCCGTACAAAAAAGGAAGAAAAGGCTCTGTCCAGCTCCAGCAGATAAATGGACTAGGGATTATCTGGAACAACTGGCATTGTATCACATGACTGAGTTTTTATCAAGTGTGCAGTTCCTGATTTGTCCAACCTGTACAACTAATTTTAACATGAGACTTCAGAGATGAACATTACACTTGCCCTTGGAAACAGTGCTCACAGAGTCTCCATGGAAATTTCTGACAGTGTGTGGTTTGTCTCCTCCTTGCTTCAAACACAGCCGTGATTTTTGTGATAAAAATTGTAAAGTGTGTAGTGGTTTTCCTGGATAGAGCACAGGGCAAATGTACTGGAAAAGTGCAGGAGTAGTTTTAGAGCTGGAGGAGTGAGGTATAGACAGCTGTCAATACATGTGGATTTTCATGCCAATTCAATGTGATTTTTTTTCTTAGCTTTGATGAACAATCAGAAAACAAGGATGGTTATGATTTGGTTGTTATAACTGAGATTTTACAGCTTGCCCTATGTGTTATTTTTCACTATTTTAGTTGATGTTTTCTGGATTCTTGATATCAGCCTGATTAAAAAGATAGATGAAAGCAAAGCAGCATATTAGGCCAAAAGCTAAAAATTGCAGTCTCCATTAGAAAGGCCTTAAAAAATTACAACTATCACTAATTCCTTTGTAGGTCATTGATAACTTATCAGTGACTGAATTTCTATACTCTAACTGCTCAAGTTTGAAAAAATTCAGAGAGTTCTGCCTTGACACACGACTTCAAGAGTTCTTGAAGGAGGGGTTGTGTTGGAGATTTGTATTGATGACATAAACAAACCTAACCATCTTTGAGTAAAGAAATCCATTAAACTGGAAGGCCTATTTTAGCTCAGAACAGAGCCTTTTGGAGGGTTTCAGTGTGGTAGGATATAGATTGTCTTTTAAAATTGACCCCCAGTGGATTATTAACTATTTGTTCTTGTTGTCCCCATGAGTGTGCAGCTGTTCCACAGGTGTTGCCTGATGTGGCTCCTGGGGATTTTCCCTGTCGCACAAACAGTAATGTGACAATATCAATACTCAGAAAGCTGAGTTAATTCTGCAATATTTTACCAGAACAATGCATTTGTTCTCTAAATGAGGCATTGCAGTTTGCATTATTGTGCCATAAAATCTCTTATTTTTCCAGATAAATTGAAATGTTATTGTCTTCGGAATAGCATGGCTGCTTATTTACATTCCAGTTAATATGTAAACTAGATAAACCTGGTGAATTATTCATTTAAAAAATAAAAACAAAAGGGCAAAATTCAGGGTTTAATTTGAGGATCAAAACCAGAGGTGATAATAGAAGAAATATCATCATTTTTCTGCAGAACTCTTCAGCTGGTACTTGTACTAAAACATGCAAAATATCTGTAGTATAACTGCCTATATTTCTTCATCCTCAGAAGTTTATACAATTTCTTAGTACAAACTTTTCTTTAACTGGTTTTGGGTGGAAAATAAGCATTTTATTACAGACAGCATTATTTTATCATTGTGTTAAAGATATCTGTCCTCTAGCTGCATGTGAGAAGTAGCAATAGGCATTTAGGGAGACATTTAAAAAATCTGAAATATAAAAAAAAAAACCAAAAAAATCCCCCGCCTTCATACACAAATGAAGGCTAATATTTAGCAATAGACTATTGGTTTTATTCCAGTAAGCACTTTATACAAACTTGAAAATTGCTGTGGGAAACAAATTTTGAACTTTATTGTTGTAGCTTAAACTCTAGTAATCATGAATATTTTTTAGCAATGTTATGCCTTACATTGGTATTCAGTGGCTGGGTGGATTAGTGATTTTACAAAGCCAGCTATTAATTCCAATCCTTTTAGCAATAGAGAAGCCTTCCCATCCTTTGATAATCGTCATTAATTACCCTGTGGCTGCGTTTTCTCTTATTTCTAGTGTGAACTCTGCTCGCTTCTACCACCAGATAGAAATCTAAATTTATTTTTTTTCTCGGGCAGGATCATGGGAAGCACGATACTTTTTCCCTTTTGGAAATAAGTGGAGGCTCCATTAATGGCTTTGTATGTACAGGGATTCTCACGTTGTAGCTGAAGGTTTGCTCCTCTCCTCCCAGCAGCGTGGACACCAGCTCCATGCAGTGCTTAATAAGAGTGCTGTGTGTAGGAGGAGGAAAGCAAACCCAGCATTCTCTGTACATTCCTGGGAGCTGGATTTAGCTCTCACACTCAGGCCTTTCTGGGGGACCAGCAGAGTCAGGTCCACACGAGTTCAGTGTCTTCTGGCAGGCAGGATTTTTGTTGCCAGCTTGGCTGCTGCTCCTGCCCAGCCAGGGAGCCTCCGTTTGGCAGCAGAACAGCCAGGCTGGGAGCTGCTCTGTTCCTAGACAGCACCTACTCTGGGTTTGGAACAACTCTACAAACATTTTTGATGATGAGGGGTTTGCCAAAGCTGCAGCAGCACTGCAGCACTCGAGCTTCTGGAGAGAGAGTTTCTGACCAGGGCAGGGGCTTGGAACTGGATGGTCTTTGGTTCCTTCCAACAAAAACTATTCTGGGATTTTTTATATATCTACACAGCACCAGTCTGGGCTCCACTGTTTTAAAATTGTATATTTAATTTGATAGTTTGATTTAACCAACAATTAGAGGAAAAAGCTTATTTCTATTAACCAGTTACTCATCATCCCCTTGGTGTTATCTGTAAAATATGTCTATTAAGCACCAGCAAGCGCCTGACACTGCTTAAAATGCAAGCTCTCAGAGTCCAAAGAAAACTTCCTTCCTGTTTTGCTTTTGGAATTCTCCTGCTGAAGCGTAGCTACAGATGTACTGGAGGGTTGGGACAATGGCCTCTTGGAAAAAGAGCAGCTGTGGTACAAGTGTGGAACAGCCTGGTGTGTCTGTGCAGCACCTGACTGAGGGAATTCATTTTTCACTTGATGGAGAAGTGTTTTCCTTTCTCTCCACTTGAACTTGGTGATTGAGAGTTTGGGTTTGTTTAGGGTTTTTTTCTTTATTTATGTTATTGGTGCATGGTGGCAGCTGAGGGATATTATCGTGCCCTCAGAGTGCTTTGGATATGCACAAACCCACTGCACATAAATGTTTCTGATTGTTCTTTTTGTCTGTTTTTCACATGTATCCTCTAACCCGTAGGAAGTGATGGTGTTCCAAATGTGTCAATGTGATCACAAAAAAAGAGGAACAAATCTTGGTTAATTTTTAAAATACATTATTAAGACTGTTTCCTTTTTGACATAGATGGAAATGAGCAGGCAAAAAATAATTTGGTTCTTAGATGAGCTCAGTTGTTCACACATAAGCAAGTAATATGCTTTAAAATAAAATGAAGAGCAAAAAAGAATAAAAGCCCTTTGCTTTCTAGACTGTGGGCAGAACTGGGCAGCATTTTCCTTTAGCCTTGACTCTCCATGAGGTGTATACTGGGCTGCTGGTTCCCCGAAATTTAACAAGTCACTCTTTTAAAGTCAGAGCTGATTTTTATGCTCCTTTGAGAGGAGGATTTGCAAGGAATTGTGATGATAATGGCAGCAACAGCCAGAATTAACTCTGTGTCCATTCAGTTCTCTAGTTTTGAGGCATTTTGGCCTGGATGCCACAGTATTTTAGGAGAATCTCCTGACACTCCTATCCTGAGAGATTCTCCCAAAGCTCATGAGACTGCATGTGGAGTGTGGAGATATCCACAGGGAGCTTTCTGACTCCTAATGAGTATGAAAACCACAATTTCCCCAAGTTCCTACTACAAAATCCTCTAAAAATAGCAAATTTGTATAAAGTTAAGCTGCTTAGTGTAAATACCCAGTTCTTGGCCACCTAGAAGCCATCCAATGGCATCCAGCCACCTTGGCCATCACGTGAATCACATAAAGCTCAGCTCTAGATAGTCTTCACTTGTGCAGAAATCTCTTCAAATAACACAGGAATAATGCATCTCTTCCATTTCCAGCTCTCAGGTGTTGTGGTTAGGTATTAAATCTCACACCAAGTAAATAAATGCCATTTTTGTGGTGTGGTTGGGCAATTACCACAAGACGTTCTATTAAAATTAATTTCCCTGAAGCCCGTTGGCTTTTTTTAGTCTCTGGATACTATGGAAACCTGGTTGCTGGATTTGAGCTATATGAAAAACACTACTTGTGCCTGGTATTTAAGGGGAGAAAGTACCATTTCTTTTAATTGTGGGATATTGCTACAAACCTGCAAAGCTGCAGGTGAGGGAAAGCAGATGTGTTGTTTCAAATGGTGGAGAATGAACTGGCAAACTCCTATTGCTGAGGACAGAATTAATCTAAAAATCTGGAATTTTTCCTTCTTTATTTTCTTCCTTTTTCTGGGGGAGGTGCAAGCATCTTACAAGCAGGAGAAATACTATCACAGGGAGTTACATGTGTGTGTCATGGTTTCTTCATTTATTTATGGACAGTTTTCTTTTTTCTATTCTGAGACTGCCAATCAATTTGTGTGACACTGAAATGATCAGTTCACCTGCTGGTTGTGTTTCATGAACCACAAGTCTGGGCAGAGGTTAAAAGGAAGATAAGGAACCTGGTCATCATATGCTTCATGGGCAGTAACTTTCCCCTCTCTCCCTATCCCAAAAATTCAAGTTTTCTGAAAAAATAGCTTCAGTCATGGGCCGCTACCAGGCAAATATATCTTTGCTATTATCTCCAAATCTGAAATAGCAAAGGAGAATCCTGTAGGTGGACATTTACTGTATTCATTTAGGGGTTTTTGGTAGGATTTCCTCAGTGTCATCCCCTTGTAACCTTTATTGTGGGATGAGTAAAACTGTTCTTGAGATTTCAGAGGAGCCCTAAACTGTTCTCAAGGTTTCAGAGGGGTTAAATAAATCCCTTCATGTTGGTACACACAGCAGGCTCCACACTGCTTCTGTGTGGGTGCTAAGAACTGCAGAAACACTTGATTTGAAGATACTCTGAACTTTTGGGTTTGATCTAGCAGAAGCTCTGTGTTCCTTTGATTAATATTCTTTTTCTATGCAATCTCTAGCATGTGTCCTCTACAGAAGAGTGGGTTGAGATTTAATCCATTAATTGCTTAAAGAAAGCAGGAGAAGATTTACTTCCCCATTGCTATCCTCCTGCTAAGCTGCCTGATGATAAATACATGGGAATATTCAGTGTTGGAGTTATCCCAATAAATGAGGGTCATCCCACTCAGAGCTGCGTGCTCCTCTGAAATTACTGTGCAACTCTGCAGGACACCAGGGGGGAAGAAGGTGGCTTTCCAAGGAAACCCTGCCTAGTTTTTTTTCTCTACCTTCAAAGCATTTCCCATGGCTTGTGACTGTGGGGCTCAGCAAATTCATCTAATAAGCAAATTGAAAGGTACTTTAAATCAATCAGATTAGAAATAACATTTTACATCCTGTTGTGCCACTGATAGGAATCTTCAGAGACTCTTGTATACAACAATGAAGGAAAATAATCCTTTATCACTACCTCATTTTTGCCTCATATATTCTGGCAGCTGTTTGGGGAGCTGGATTTCTTGTTTCCCTCATTTGTGGTACAAATTTTTCACTTGTTAGAAAAATGTCATTTCTCCATGGGCAAAATAGGATCTCCTGTGTTGTCTTCATGGCCAAGTGGTGAATCCTCTCTTTTGGAATCTGGATGTGGCTGGACTTGAAGGTCTCTGGGGGCTTTGCTGATTAGAGCACTGGAAATTGTCCCAGCAAATGCATGGTTGCTTCTCAAGAATGGGTGTATAGGATGATAGGACAAGAGTAGGTAGCCAAGTGTTCCTTTATTTGCTGACAAAGAGAAAATTTGAAAGCATAGAAGTACATAAAAAGAAGTCATGGAAGAGTTTATTTACAGCCAGTTACAAAAAGGTTTGGTTCTGGACAAATATCATACAAAAATCTAGAGAGCAGATACCAAAGTCTTGTGTTGATTATGTTGTATTTTATTTGAAAAAATACAAGCAGCAAAATCAAAGAATCCCTTTTTTTATTTCAGCGCATTAATCTCCCCGGTATTTTTTATTGCAATTCCTTCTTCCAGAACTGTTCTCCAAACAACTGTTATTGTTTTTAATGGACTCAACTTGGGACTTTTCAGCACCAGATAGATTTGTGAGAAGCTGTGGTCATTGCTGACAGGCTTGTGAGTTGTTAACTGCATCTGGTGTATTTATTTACACTGGGGATGATTACAGCTCACTTTAACTCCTAAATTAGAGAGGAAATTGTTTTTAAATGACCAGCAAAACATCCATTGTAATAATTTTGTAAAAGTTTCTTGAGTTTTTTTTATATCTAAATATGCTTTATTGACTGTGCCTATTTTGGAGCTGGCTTATACAAAACCAGATAGATTGGGAATGGAATTGAGGATGGATTATGTCAGGGAGTAGCTCTTTGGTTCCCATAATCCCCTGTGCATTTTTAGAATAGTTTGGAGATATTTAATAGAAATCATGTGCACACCCAAAAAAGTGGTGGCTCTTCAGAGCTGGAAATGATGTAGGCAGCTGTTATCCAAGACTCAAAGACTAGGAATATTTATCTCCAACTCTCCTTTTCCTGCTATTTTTTTTTCCTGTTTCTTCTCTTTATCCCAAGCAAACCTCTGCAGAAGTGCTGTTCAGAACTTTGATCCTTTTGCTCCTTTCTCATGGTATGGGCCCAAATGTGGGTGCTTGAACTTTTTCATCTTTGGTGACCCCAAGGATCAAAGTGGTTTTCCCTGGATGAGTCTCGGTCCATGTGTAGAGGTGTGAAAACCTGAGGCCTGAGACCTGGTGTTCCTGTTGCGCAGCTCTGAAGGTAAAAAAACTTGCCCATGCCTTGACTGGTAGTAAATAATGCAAAATTGGGCAACTGCTGCCATTTTAAGGCCATGGCTGCTGTCCCTTCTGCCAAGGAACAGGATAAGAGGAAATGGCCTCAAGTTGGGCCAGGGGAGGTTTAGATTGGATATTGGGCAAAATATCTCTCCAGAAAGAGATACAGACTGCCCGAGGCAGCGGTGGAGCCACCATTGCTGGAGGGATTTAAAAGCCACGTGGAGGTGCCACCTGGGGACATGGGTCAGTGGTGGCCTTGGCAGTGCTGTGTTAGTGGTTTGACTCAGTGACCAGTGAGGGGTTTTCCAGCCTCAGCCATTCTCTGATTCTATCCTTGCAAAGAAGTTGGAATAACTTGCAGGGTTTTAGGGTTCTTTGAGGCATTTCCAGCTTTCTGCAGTTGCCTTATCCACGTGCTCATGTTTCAGCTGCTTCACTGGAACTGGAAACACAGGATTCAGAGCATTCCCCTGGTGGATAAATCCCCTGATGGCTGCACATGGTGGCCAGATTCTCTCTGAACTATTCAAATGCTCCTAAAGCAGATACTTTAAACCTTGTCATTCAGGAACTGACTTTTTCCTTGTCCTTTTTCAAGGCAGATTGAAATTCATTTTAGGGAGATTAGGATCTGTTAATGTTAATATTAACTGTCACTAGAATAGAAAGATTGTATGGGTACATTTTTCCATCTCTGAAGAGATTATGTAGGGAGTAAATTCTTGTCTTCAACCTTAGAAAACACGAAGGCTTTGGAACATTAAAATGGAACTGGTACAATATTTGACACTGTTGTAAAATTCACCGAGAATACATTTTCCACACAGGAATATTGTCACCTTCCTGACATTACAGAGGAATTTTTAACGAGTGAAGTTCCTCCTTCATTTGCATACTAACCCATATCTAATTGCTGGATTACTATTGAAGCTTCAGCTTGACTCTCTGAATATTAAAAAACATTTGATATTTTAAGTAGTTTTATATTTTCTATTTTGCTGCTTTTAATGTACAAATGAAAGTCATTAATCCAATTTACATATTTCCAAAGACCTTTTGATGTCGTAAGATGTAAAAGTTGTTAATTTTTAATTTATTTTTTTTAAGTGACAGTCTTATGTGCAAAAATGCTGCTGCCAGGCAATTATCCACCCAGATAGTTTTAACACAGTTACTCATAATCGGCACAGATCAGCGACATGTCAGCAGTTTTTGGGAGATGTATGACCCATTCTAAGCACTCACTTCCAAATTGTCATCAATGTGCAAATCCACGTTTTAGAAAACTCTAATTCATATTTATTTGTCTCCATGGGAGAATATCAGGGATTTCTTGCTTTTTGCTTTTGGTCTTTATTTTATTGTTTTGGTTTTAGTTTGTTGATTTTTTTCCCCTTCTAATATCTCAATTTTATCTTATTCTATAGACAAGGAACATTTTTTTCCCAGCTTTGGATTTTGGTTTCCAGTCCATAGGGATCCGAATAAAGAAATGCTGCCTTCAATAAAATATGCCATGTTTGCACAGCAATTTCTTTGTTGTTCTGCAGTAATGTCTTTGGGAGAAGTGTCTCTTTTGAATTATTATTTTAATTAGTTTTGATTCATTTTGGTTCCTGTCCTCTCCTGTGCTCGCTGAGAACTCTCTCACCACAAAGTTTACTCTGAAAACTGCCCTGTTACAATGACAGACATTAAAAAAAAATCACTTGGTCTGTAGTTGTGGGAAGGTTCCTGCCCATCTGGTCCTTCATGTACTAAATACAAAATGAGTTCTTTATTTTACAGGCTTGAGAATTTGCTTAATGTGGAGTTTGGAGTGGTGTGGGCAAGCTTAGGCTCAATAACCCATTCCCAAGGGATGCTCCTGCTCTCTGCAAGCCCTGGCTGCTTCTAGCACAAGAAGGGGTTGATTTAATTGATGCCTTCAGTATAATCTGCATTTGCAAGGTTTTGTAAGATCCACTCTTGCTGCCCTCTGTTTATCTTTGATAGGTTAAACTTTGAGTGTTCCACTCTGATTTGGAGTCAGATCCTCCAAGTAGTGGATGAGCTGCTATCAGACAGTCAGAGAGACCAAAAATAGAGAAAACATAATCCCAGCATACTTCTCTTCATTTGCCAATCTTCTTGCTAATGAGGAAAAATAAATCAGGAAGGAAAACTCTTACAAATGTAATCCCAAAAGTTGAGATGGGGAGAAAACAACAAAATGGGAAAAAAGTGATTAGAAATTGGTTTTTTTCTATCAGCCTACTGAGACATTTTGATCCAATGGTTTAACAGACTGTGAGTTGTTTTGTGATGCAGAATAAAGCTTTAAGATATCAACCTGAGGATCAACTTTGTATTTGCAAGTTAACACTATTGCTGAATGGCTCTATGGGAATTTTAGGATATATTAGGAGTGGTTGAAGGAAGAAGGTTATACTTAGACTTGTTATTACAGAACCTCATTTAAAATGTAATGTTTGCTAAACTTTCTGTGCAAGGTAAATAATTCACAGCAACTTATTTCCAGAAGGAATAAAGACTAAGAGCTATGCAAATCAAAATAAAATAGTAATGTTTTCTTCAAAAATTTTGTAGAAATTATTTCTTTCTTAAGGACTTCAGACCACAGCTGGGCACTAAACAAGGGCCTGGTTGTCCCAGGGACCCAGCAGGGACACAAATGCTCAGAAGACACTTCAGGCAGGAATATAAGTTGAGCAGGATAAATCCAGTTCATGTGTTTTCACATAAATACCAGTAGCAAGGCAACAGCAGTACATGTTTTGAAAAATTAAACATTTGAAAATTGTCTAATTTAAGGCTTTGTATCAAGGCACTGTATCACTCAAAGATTATCAACAGTAAAGTATGGGAGTTAGACTGGGAACATATTGTTTATATGTGGAAAAAAGCATAAATCTAGCACTTTCTAACATCTGGGAAGCCTGGCCAATCTTTAAAATATTATTTTGGTTACCTAAATTCCTCATTTTTGGTGGAATTCTTAAAAAGGTGAAATCCTTGATTGTATTTGGAGCACTCTCATTGCTCCATGTGCTGTCATGCTGGTATTTGTGCCAGATGTCCCCTCGGATTCCTCTGTCAGGCACTGGAGTTAACCCTGTAGCTCAAGCAGAGATGTCCAAACCGTGCACTTGGTTTTAATCCCCAAATAAGCTTCAGAACCCAGCAACACTGAGGGAGCTGGGACAGAGCTCCCTGAAATGCTGTCACGTTTTCCAGGCGCTGCCGGGGCCGTGTGCTCCGCAGAGATCCCTCTGCTCTGAGCATTGCTCATGGCACTGGGAGCCTGAGCTGGATGGATCTGCCTCAGCCACCATATGTATCCATCTCTCAGGCTGTTCATGTTTTGTGGCAGCTTTGGCTGCCTGCCGGGATTTTTCTGAGTAATGCAAGTGGTGGGGAATGATAATAATAATACTGTTAACCCTTCGGTTCCTCAGCCAACCAGGAGGGGGATTTGGGGGAGCAGAGCCTCCCATGCCCCCCCTTCCCCTGTGCCCTTCCAAAAGTGCACCAATGAGTACGTGTTAGGAAGCCTAAATAGAGAAAGGGATATGAATAAGCTTTCTAAGGAGGTGAGAGTATAAAAAAGGAAGATGATATGATTCTCCCTCTGACAATTTTTTCCAGCAGTTTGAAAAATATAGAGAGTGATTCGTTGTTTTCCCCTGTTCCCCTTCACTCCCAAGGTCAGATAAGAATGGCAACCGTGGTGGTTAATGCTGACAACCTTTCTCCATCCTTGTCTGCCTTCTACAGGGGAGAGATTTGCAGTGGCAATATAATACAGCACTGTGAGCTTTTTTTCCTTGGCTGAGGCAAAAGCTTCCCAACTTCTGCATGGAGTGATTTCCTGAGGACACTAATCCTGCACTGAGAGCTGGGGGCTGGGGACAGCTGAGTTACAGTAACATTATTAAAATATTGACAGCACATCACTGCAGTAGGGAGAGGACAAGTGTATTTTGATAAAGGCAGGGCAAGGGAAGGATGAATAAACAGTTCTAATGCGGGGAAATAAACAGGAAAGGAGAAGCACATGGGATTGAATTGCCAGGGAAAGGAACAGAAGACCACAGATGCTGATTATGGGAATCTTCATCAGATTCCTGGTCTAGTGGAAGGTGTCCCTGGTCTAGTGGAAGTGTCTCCCTCACGGCAGGGAAGCTGGAACTAAATGACCTTTAAGAGCCCTTCCAACCCAAACCATTCTATGATTATTTGAGATCTCTACATAAGCAAAGTTGCCCAGACAACTTTGCCCGACATCCTTTGGCTGGAGGACGCACATTTTTTTTCTGGGAAGCGCAGGTTTTAGGCTGAACTGCTGCTAACTGTGCCGAGTCTGGGGAGGGAAGGTCCCTGCTGTTGCTGTGCTGCCACCTGCCATGGCCTGTGGAGGATCAGCCCCGCAGCCCTTCCCGTCCTCGGGCTGGTTAATGAGCTTCCCTGGGCTTCCTGCCTGGCAGCAAACAATGCCACTTCCCCAGCTCTCCAGTTACCACTAATTGAAGCAGCACAATTATCCAATCCTTGGCCTCGTTCCACATCTGAAATAAAACAGCTGTGTTAGAATGTTACGATCAAATTCTTCCTTCATTATATGATCTAATAAATTAACGGTTGGGAATGGTGCGTTTGTGACTCAGTTTGTCACTAAAATATCTTAATTCCATCAATGGTCTTTTGGTAAAATGCACTGAATTTGCTTGGTCTGAAAAGAAAATCGGCTGCTCCGAACCATCCGTTATAGAAGGACTGAGTTGATGGTCTCTGGGATACAGAAAAGTAATGAAAAAAATAGAAAATAATGAAATGTTTCTGCGAAGAACTGGCTTCACGGAGAAGTGCTGCCTCATCAGTTTAGTGAGAGACACAGGTCAGCTCCTGAGAGCTCTCAAAATTGTCCTGGGTTGGTGTCCAAGGAGCTGTCTGGATACACTTTATGTGGATTGATGGCTCCACAGAAAGCCTGACCCAGCATGTGGCAGGATAACCCTTTGCTACAACAAGCTCAAGGGTTGAAAAATTAAACAATTCCAGAGCAGATCTGGTTTGCAAAATTAAAACATTCTTCTGAATTAAGCTAAACAGGATTTCTCTTTGTATTCTCTTTCTCCAAGTATTTTTATTTGCTCTGAGACTCCTTTTACACAGATTAGCCTGCCTTAGACACCTTTCAAAACAAAAGTGGTTTTTTCTTTCCTTCCTCATTTTTTGTCTGTTAGGAGTGCAGCCACCAAAAAAGACAGTGTTGTTAAATGGCTTCTAAACAGTGTCACTAAGAATTAGGAAGCCTTCGTTTAAAACTGGAAATATGAACAAAGGAGAAAAGACTTTAAACCCTGCAGAGCTAAAACTCAGTCGTATGGCTCACCAAAATAGATTTCGAGGAAGAAGTAGCCAAAGGCATAAAAATCTGATGATGGATGTTTTTCTTTCAAATGTGCCAGAATCAGGGAGGTCTGCCAGAGGTCAGCAGACCTGAAAGATGATGGACCTTTAAAAGGCAGCACTGTTAAAAGAGAATGTTTTTGATGGAAGGCTCAGAGAGTTCTTAGTCATAGTCCAACTATGGAGGAGTTTGGGATACGGCTGCTTCCTCAGGATGCTTAGGGCAACAACCTGAGAACAGAGTAAGGAATGTTCCCACAGCTGGAGAGCTGGTGCTAGTCTCAGAAAGATTAGAATTGTTAGAAAAGGGATTAAAAATCCCCCCAGCCTTCAGGAGACAAAATTTAGCATTTCATGGTATGATTCAGGGGCAATGGTGAAGGTTGGACTTGACAATCTTGGAGGTCTTTTCCAACCGTAATGATTCCAAAATGGGAAGTCCTGTTTTTGGAAGAAATTGGTGGTTGTATGAATAACTGCCTTGGCAGTCTTAGCTTTCATTTGGACGTTGGGAAAGATGTGCTTGAAAAGCAGCTTATTGTGTAGTAGGAGAAAATGACCTTCTGGGATAAGAAAGGAAGGGTAGGGACAAATGGACTCATTTCAAAATACAGGGAAAAGGAGCACAGTTTTTGAGGGCTGTGCTCTGTGAGCTGTCCTATTAAATTTGTACAGCAATGGTCAGATATAGGATCTTAGGTATAATTCAAAACCAGTAAAGCATTTGAAGCTTAACTAAAAGAGCAGTAGATGCCAATGTTGAGTATGTCAAAGGAAGGGTACCTGGGGAGGAATCCTCCCGGGCATCAGGACTTGCTGGGGCTGACCAGCTGGAAAGCAACTTTACAGAGGACTCAAGGATCCTGGTATTTCTGCTTTCTGTTCTTTAAATGTATTCATGCCTCTGTTTCATGGTTGGCTTAAAATACATGCATGCAAAGTGAAAAAGATGTCAGAAATATGAGTAAGGATAAGCTGCTAAGGGACAGAAAGAGTAGCAGTAAATTAAATTCTTTGTGTTTCACGTCAGGTAGCTCTGATACATGGTACAGATTCATATAGATAAGAGGGAAATATATTTCATATACCCTAATACTGAGCAAGAACAAAATACCACTACTAATTGGTAAAATATGTCTTTTATTTGTTGAGCAAGTGTATGAAATATTTCCCTCATCCTGTATGATGACAATCCCTACATTTTTTCGTGCGACTAGAAAAATACTGTGAGCAAAATTCAACACCAGGAAATGACCATTGCAGTTTCAGAAGGCTTAGTTTGGTGTTAAAGACAGATCACAAACATATCAGTGAGGACAGAAACCTTCCCAAGTCATTCCTTCCTAAATACCTAAACCTCTGCATCTTCAAGAGAAAGGAGGGAGCTCTGAGCAGTCAGCAAGTACAAGATCCCCCTTGACAGAGCATCACCAATCTGTGCCCGTGGTGCTATTTTACAGCTCCAGTTGACTTGTAACACAGCAACTGTCTCCAAGCAACAGTGAGAAATGCCGGGATGTACAACCGGGATACAGGAGCCGGCAGGGACAGGGATGGTCAGGCAGCCCTGCTCCCCTTCCCACCCAGCCTGGGCTCCTGCCTCCCGCTGCCAAAGGCTCCAGCTGCCTTGGAGGCCGCCCTGGCCAGCAGGAAGCAGCTATCCCTGCGGGTGGGAGATGGGATTGGGCCCTCAGCTGCCCACGTCAGTCATTTTGCCAAAATAACTCTTCACGTATTAATCGATTCAGCTCCCTTGTCTGTGCCGGTGGGGTTTGGCAAATTGTTTTTTTTGCAGCCAGCTGACTCCAAACAAGCTCTCAAAACCAAAACAAAATAGCTGTAGATTTAGACTAATTCACTGCAATCAATATACAACAAAGAAAGAAAATTTATATGTTTAATATCATTTCTCCCCAGCTGTTTTATCAAATTGCAAAACTAGCAATATATGTAGGAAATGTCTTTTTTTAAAAGGTAATAATGTACATTTGCAGTCCTTGTCCTTCTGAGAAAGCTCATCATTTTGTTATTTTCTGTATTATGTTTCATTTAGGACCCATTCCACCCGTTTAAAAGCTGCAGGAATGTAGCAATCCACTTCCCCCAGTTTAATTCCAGCAGAATATTTGGAACCCTTCGCGGAAGGGAATTGTAATCTATGAAATACTTGCTACAGAACCTGGTAATGAAGGAGGATTTTTTCTTTTTATGGTATAGTTTGTGTAATCAGTTGTGTGACTGTTGATTTGGGGTATTATAATTCTGAAGAAGTGTTTTGAGATTAAAAGCTTGAGCCTTTACTAGAGGGAATGAAGAGCTAGGAAGAGGGGAAAGGAAAGGAAAGGAAAGGAAAGGAAAGGAAAGGAAAGGAAAGGAAAGGAAAGGAAAGACAAGAACAGGAAAGGAAGACA
>VZTB01005749.1:233617-328867 GCA_013397245.1 Thryothorus ludovicianus | reverse complement strand
GGAAAGGAAAGGAAAGGAAAGGAAAGGAAAGGAAAGGAAAGGAAAGGAAAGGAAAGGAAAGGAAAGGAAAGGAAAGGAAAGGAAAGGAAAGGAAAGGAAAGGAAAGGAAACGAACACAAGTTTGCTTTGTGCTTGTTAGTTTGCCATTGTTTATTTTCCCTAGGCCTAAACTGTGACGTTTGTAGATGATGCTGCGACATGCACTCTAAGGTTCCCCTCATTTATTCCCTTTTTTAATCTTCCTAAATTCTAAAAAGTCTACAGTGAATGAGTTCTGTTAATGACCACACATTAATAGCAGATGACTCTGCTCCTATTTTACAGACACTTTCTATTCTGTCAGTCATCAATGCTTAAACCAGAGGTACTGCTTTAGTCATCTGAGTAACTCAACCCAACAAACTCACTGAAACATGTTTATATCACAGATTTCATTGCCTTCTTCAGCTGGAATTTTTTAAAAGGAAGTAAAAGCTTCTGGGTAGGAGAATGTGGCAGATCTTGCTGCAGAAACATCAGTGTGCTGACAAGCCTTTCATGAGTACTAGCTCCTGTGATTAGCCTCTTTCAGACTATAATTATTATTCAGTACAACTGTATTATTATTAATAATAATATTATTGTTGTTTTTGTTGTTGTTAATTTCATTTTTTATTGTAATATAAATGGCACACAGTCAGCATTTGGTGCCCACACAGTACATTGGAACTATCCACGTTTTCAAGATGGTCCCATCACACTTGAGAGGAAATGGCCTCGATTTATGCCAGAAGTTTAGGTTGGGTATTGGGAAAATTTTCTTTGCTAAAAGGATGGTCCAGCCCTGCTCCACGCTTCACAGGGCAGTGCTGGAGTCTCCATGCCTGGAGGGATTTAAAAGCCATGTGGATGTGGCACCTGAGGACATGGGTGAGTGGTGGCCTTGCAGTGCTAGGGAATGGTTGGACTTGGTGATCTTTTTCCAACCTGATTCTATAAATCTATGAATATCTATGAAGATATATATATACAGATATATATATATATTTTACTTTCTGCTTGACAAAGAGATTTGAACTGCATCCCACCCATTCCACGATTAGATCTCCATCCTGAGAATATGATGTGTATATATATATATATATATGTTCTCTTTCTGTGAGTACAGATGAAGCTGCTGGGTTTCTCCTTTTCTTCCTCTGGAATATTTTCTGTGTACTGAGGGAAGAAAGGCAGTTCATTTCCTCTAGCTCTGGGTAGCAGCAGGAGAGGGAAAGCTGCTCCTGGGGTGCCCCAAGCCTTGCTGTGAGGGGTGGGAGAGCCTTTGGGCCCCTCCAGGGCTGGCATGGAGGGAGCAGCAAGGAAACTCAAGGGTGCTCCTCTCCCACCCCGGTGCTTCTTGCAGGGAGGGATGGCAAACCTGCTGCCAGGCTGGAGCTCCAGGGCCCACTCCTTCCCTTCTCCTGCTCCTGCTCCATCCCCAAGCTGGCACCGGGAATAAAGCTGTCACCAAATGGACGAGTGTCCCTCGAGGGACAGGCTGGGAGGGAGTGGGGCTGCTCAGCCCGAAGAGGAGACAGCTCCGGGGAGACGCTGCTGTGGCCCTTCAGTGCTGGGAGGGAGCTGCTGAGAAAGATGGGGACAGATTTTTTACTGGGGGCACAAGGGGGCATGGTTTTATACTAAAAGAGGGGATGTGAGGGAGAAGGATTTTGCAGAGAGGGCAGGAGGCCCTGGATGGATTTCCCAGAGCATTTCCCCTGAATCCCTGGAAGAGTCCCAGGGCTTGGAGCAAGCTGGGATAGAGGGAGCTGTCCCTGCCCATGGCAGGGGTGACACTGGAAGAGCTTTAAAGGTCTCTCCCAACCCAAATCATCCTGTGAGTCTATGACTTCATTTTGGACTCTCAGCTTTCACCATCAGTTTCATAGAAAATACTGATTTTTTTACTGATTTTATTTTTGTGGTACATGATGTAGTCAAATTCTGATTATTTTACTGTTCTATTGAATGAGCTTCTATTTATTACCATAAATTTCTCAGCTTTTCAGGGCCACACTTTTGATTTCAAGGTGCTTCCTGAATGTCTCCTCCTTTAATTAATCATTCATGAAATTAAATTTCACTATTCAAAAACACCCTCAAGAACTAATATCTTAAAAAGTAAGCTTATCTGTAGAGCATCTATATTCCATATTTTTATGCATTTTTCACAAAACAGATCTAGGTTAATGTCAAGTTCAGCTTCCTGCTATAATTTAAATTTTCCTGGTGTTTTTTTAAAAGACTGTAACTGGTAGACATGTTATATTGAAAGAGCACCAGTTATGCAATTGAGTGAAAATGTGAAATGCAGTAATGTTATTACTGAGGTCATATTAGCTGTGCAGAGACTATTTCTCATTAAAGGCATTTAAAAATAATATATTTCAGAAAAAATACTATAGATTAAAAAACAAGTGTATAAAAGTTATTAAACTTAATTAATAAGCAATATCCCACCTCATAAATGATAACTGTGAGACACCACTCAGATTCTGTGGTTGACAAGGACACTTTATGAGAAGTTTAAATATCTTCTTAAAGTATATTTTATCAGGATTTTTAATGTTAAATACCATTTGTTTTTCAGTTTTAATGCAATTCACTGGTGGCACTGTGTTTGCCTGGTTTTTTTTCTCCCTCATAGACATTAGTGACCAGAAATAATCTAGAAATACTTGGCATTTGCTTTGACTGCTCCAATTACCATCTTTTTCCCACTTTTCTACACTAAGCTTTTTCTGTTTCAACATCAGAAATTCAGAAGGCAAAGTTGTCCCATTAATTCAATTAAGCTCCTTGCTGCAGGAACATTATTGGCTTTAAGTAATTCGTTTTGGGGTTTATGTGCATGAATATGCTTTGTCTGCTTAGATTTTTTAAAAGAAATAGAATTAGATAAATTTTGGACTTATAAGGCTTTTCTTTTATGGTTTTCCATGTAAAAGGAATTGAAGAAGACAAAAAATGATTCATTTAACAGCAGAATTTGCTGGGCAAAGTGGCCAGTACTATTATTTCAGAGCTCTGAGGTTTGTGTGTTGGTTGCTTTTGGTCTTTGACAATAATAGGACAGAGATTTATTTCGTGCGTGAGGTCATCAGCACAACTTTGGAGTGGAATAACCATTTTTAGATGAGCCACGCAATGACAGGCAGTGTAGTAACAACTTTATTTACCCTGTTTTACCTCGTACAGCTTCTTGTGGGATGAAACAGAAGTTTCTCACTCGAACCTACACTTTTGTATCTGCACGTTGGAGAAGGCAAAGATCACAAAAGTTCACGGTGTATTTTGAAAGTTTTGTTTTATCAAAGTACATTTAGATGATTTTACTCTCTCAGTGAACAGCAGATGAAATGGGAACTGCTGACAACAAGGTGACAGGAGGCCCACAGCCACTGGAGGTTTGAGGATTTTGGGGTAGCAAATGTGGGATCTTAGCCCAAAATGTGGTTGGAGCGTGAAGTGAAAGACAAACATCTCTAAGGCAAATGGGAAGTGTTGATAGCCAAGCCCAGCTGAAGGAATCAATTTGAAGTCCTTTCCAAGCTCTTACATATGTGACCTATCCATCAGTCACTTACAAGATCTGAAATTAGCCTGTACTTAATGGACAAGTGGGATTTATTGCTGCCTTTCTGTGTGCAGCGTGTTATTTAGTATCTAGTGCCTTGATTTTTAGGAAGTTTGCCTCCCACACTTGTAACACCTCTGGAAGGCTGCACCTTTTGCTTTGTGTTTCAGCTTGGTGCTGGAGGAATGTGGCAGGAGCAAGGCTGCTGGTCTCCTTCTCCCTTCCACCTCCCCAGAGCACTGTCAGCTGCCTTGGGGAGGGTGCCCAGGACCTTTTCCAAAATCCCCTCCCAAACACACTGCTTGGTCTTGTTGGCTGCTGAGAGACTGAACAGGCTGTCTTTTAAACGTGCTTGTTCCAGAGTCTGAATGTCTCCTAGCACAAAGATTTTTAAAGGATTTATTATGTTGTGTAAATCTTGTGTTTATATTGACCATGCTTGGGATTATATGGGATCTGCTTTTTCCATGCTGATGAGCATTTTTATTTTTGTTTTCTTCCTTAAAACTGAATGCAGTCCAGGAGCTGATGGATACAGCCTTTATTCAACATCCTTTACATCATAGTAGTAGGAAGTAAACTCAGATAAATATAATTTGAATGAGCTTTTACTTTCTTTTCATTTGCTAATCTGATCAAATATCCAGAGGTTTAATTGCATTCTCCTGATCACTAATGCTAATAATAATTTTAGTTTTATCATATTATTGGCCACTATCAAAAGAAGTCCATATGATTATTGCATTATGTATAGTTATTAGTGAGATGGAGAAAGTAGTTAAGTTCAACAGCAACCTGATTTGATGGTATTTTTCCTCATAAATATCAAACAATTTTTTTATTAAATTGAACATGCACAAGGGGGGGAAAAACCTCTAAAAGGAGATAGATTTTGGGAGGATCAGATGAAGCTGCCAGAATTCTCAAACATTGAACTTCTGCTTCTTATGTAAAAGGATACCTGTTGGGAACAGTGTAAGGTATTTTTAACCTGTGGTCATTACACAGAGATGCCAAGGACCACAGTTAATTCAAATTCTATACGACTTCTTGTTGAGTTTTTTTCCCAAATAAATATATTGCTGAGATTTACTCACCTGTAATTTTTAGGTTTTGCTTGTGCTCTGTTAAATGCACAATGCAAGTTCCAGCCTCCTGGTTACTCTGAACAAGTTTTTCACATCTTGAAAAAATATTTTGCACAGGTGAGCTTGGTTTGATTTACCCTGTAACTCCTGGAATAATCTTCTTTTGTAGACCAGGTGTGCCCTCTTGCTTTGTTCCCAATGTTCTACTTGGGTTACCTGAGGAATTAGATTTTCCATGAGAACCTGGAGTGCAGGAGAATCCCATATTTACTTTCCAAAGCAGAGCACCATCCTACCCAGCAGGGTTTTATATGGCTGCCTGTGGTCCGATGCCTGCTTTGTTTTACTGCATTTCATGTTGAAATTTACTGAGGTGGAGGCAGGCAGCAAAAAGAGCTCTCTTCAAATGTGTCTCAAGCCATATTTTAAATTGGATTAAGGTGAAAATTGTGCTTTGCTTGGAGAATCCTCCCTTGGTTGTGCCTATGCCAGGAGCTGATGCTCACTAGGTGCTCAAGCCTGGCCCCTCTTGGGGGGAACAAAGCCCAAAGTGTTTGACACACCCTCCTCCTGAACCCACCTTCTCACTCAGGAGAACTCCTGAGCATGAGCTGGAGCAAGGATGGCATTTTGAGGTGTGTGTGCTTAAAATACTCCTGTGGTGGGTTTCCCTGGGAAAGCCTGAAAATGTTCCCTGAGGTTTGACACTGTAGTGGATTCAGGCTGGGGACTGGCATGGGTAACAGCCTGTGGGTTATCCATGGAGCTGCTGCTCTGAGCTGCCTCAGCAGGCAGGGAGAGAAGGGGGAACAGGGCAGGGATGTGTTCCTCAGGGCCATCTCACACAGGCAGGGATGTGTCCCTCAGCCCCATCTCACAGGATCAGGGATGTGTCCCTCAGCCCCATCTCACACAGGTAGGGATGTGTCCCTCACTCCCATCTCACAGGAGCAGGGATGTGTCCCTCAGCCCCATCTCACAGGAGCAGGGATGTGTCCCTCACTCCCATCTGACACGGGCAGGGATGTGTCCCTCAGCCCCATCTCACACCAGAGGTTTGAGTGTCAGGAGAGTTTTGGGATCCCCCTTCTTGCCCTTGGAGGTTGGAATGGGTTGGGTTGGAGCACGTTTCCCATGCTGCTCCCAGCCCTGCCCTGCCGTGCCCCTGTGCCTGTGCTCTTTTTTGCTTTGCTCAGTGATGTTTGCCACTAGGTTACCCAGTGCTTCCTGTCCTTCACAGTTATAACCAGTTTCTGGTGATCTTGGTGCTTTTGTCTATTTTTTTTTTAAATATTTTTGCCTAACTGTAGTGACAACCCAGATGCTCCAGCAACTTTTCAGGTTAACTTACTGACAATACTTGGAACTGCAATAATGCAAAATCCTTCCTGTCATCTTTCAACAAGAGAGTTCTTTTTAGTCATTAAATCTGCTAAATGGATGGTTATCTGTTTTAATCTGTTGCCAAAGTAATTAACCCTGAAAAGTAATTCCGCTACCAAATCAAATCAAGGTTGTTTTTTTCTGAAATTCTTTTCAAAAGACAGTAATTCCTGCCAGTAAAGACCAGGGTCCTTAAGAGAATTCTGAGAGATTTTAGAGTTGTGCCAGTTTCCTTCTTTTTTCTCAGTGAAGATATCCCCAGCAATCATGGCAAGACACTGTGTAACAATGAAGGTGTAAATGGGAAAACAGCTCTTGTTGAGAGCTAGTCCCACCCTACACCTCAGCAACACACTGATACAACATTTCTTTAAAGAAATGTTGTAAAAAAGTATGGCGTTATAAATACAGATGAGTATGGGATTGGGGATTTTTTCTTCCTCCCCCCCCAAGGTTGGTAGCTCAGCTCTGAAGCAACAATAGCAGAGGGGTAGCACATTGCAACAGAAGATGAGGAGGCAAGATGGCAAGGCAGGAGATCAGTGGGGCCAGAATATCTGGAGAGAGCTGTTGTTGGGCCCTGTTTAGGTTTTTCTCCTGTTATGCAGATTAAAATATCATTTCTCAGAACTGTGGCAGGAGTTTTTGAATATGGAAGCTTCCTGCTGTTTGTTTCTACTGCGTTCCCAGGAAATACAGCTTAACTCATTGCTTTTGTAAATAGGCAAGATGATAGCAACTGATTATTCCAAATAGAATAGCTGATGAATTGCTGATACCTGAGCATAAATATCCTCTTAAAGCCCTCAGGACTAACTGCTAACTCAAGGAGAGTGCTCAGGCACTAAAGGAGAGATGTCCTGAGCCCCCAGGACAGTGTTGATGGCCTCAGTAGGCACAAGATTTTCTTTAGTCCTCCAGTGAATCCTGGCCTCGGGAATATAATAAAAATTTTAACACTAGAGCTCTGGTTTTTCACACTTAAAAAATTCCCAAAGCACAGACCCTTCTGTTTCCCTAGAACACAAGTGTGGAGTCCTGTGGGCTAATTGGAGGAATTCTCTCTAAACTTTTGCCTTTCTTTTAATAACATATTTTAAAATTACAGCAGCCGAAGTCTAAAACTGCAGTAGTTTTCAGATCATTTTCAGACTTGGGGGGAAAAAAAAAAATCTTCTCTGGTTTTCTTTTTTCCTCTTAATTTGCACATGGGCAGGATGACATTCCTAAGGGAATTGTGTGCTTATACTGCAATATGCAGCACAACTACTGAAAGTGTCATGGCTTTAATCACGTGTGCTTTTGGAAGGACATAAGGCCGGATCATTGCCCTCCAAAAGAGACAAAAAGGGAGAAGTAGCCTGGGATTGCTCTGTTCTTTCTGGCTGCTCTCTGTGCTCTGGCTCAGCTGGAGAATTTTCCCTTTCCCCGACTGTGTGGCTGGAGACCACTTAAAGAACCAGCAGCTGCAGTGTCAGCTTGTGCTGACATTTGCACTCTCAGGGAGCCTCGTGCACTGATCTGGTGTTGGTCTCACTCACAGTGAGTAAGGCCAAGTGAAATCCTCAGGTTCAGCTCAGCTTCTCCAATCAGACCTGAGTTCTCTTCCCAGATTTATTGCTGTGAAAGCTTTGGGCCTTGTTGAACTTCCACTCTGTATGTCCTCAAAAAGCTGGGACTGGATGGCCCTGAGGGTGCCTTTCAACCCCATCCATTCTGTGATTCTAAACGCTCGAACAAAAAGATTTGGAATTAAGAGAGTTGGATTTGGGTTTGGTTTTTTTTTTTTTGAATGCAAAAAGTCAGAGTCACTGAGCTTATCATGGTGCAGATGACAAGGTCAGGGCCCTGTTGGAAGTGGCGCAGGTGGCAGTGAGCAGGTGGCGGGATGGCTCTGGGATGTGCTGGCTCTGGAACGATGTGCTCACCAGGGCAGATACTCTGCAAGCTCCAGTTCTGGTTCTGTGCTTGCTTAAATCCACTTACCCGTGTCATACAAGGCCTCAGATCACCGCAGAGGCCGGAATCACAAGCTTGGGTGACACAAAAGGAGACAGGTCCATGGGTGAATCTCAAGATTAAATGCAACTCCTGGAACAATCGGTGACTCCAGACTGAGAGTGCACAAAGGGAACACTGTGGAGGTTGGTGGACCCTGAGAGACATTCCCTGGGGAGGCACAAGAGGCTTCTCTCACAGGATCCCCTGTTTCTGTTTTGCCAATGTATCCCTGTTCTGCTCCCTCCCTCAGCCCTGTCAACCCCATCCCCGTCCCTGTGTCCCTCAGTCACTCCCTCCCTATTTCCCCACTGGCTCCCACACCCCAATCCCACCTTTGTACTGCCCCCATACCCCCTGACAATTGATATTTGATAATTGATAAATGATGTAAATGACAATTGGTCCCTGATGCTCTCCCAGCCCCAACCACCCCTGCACTTGTACCTGGACCCTTCCCATGAGGTTTGCTTTTGACCTGGACAATCTGAGTGTGTGTGGCTGGAATAAACATCTCTGTGGAACCCACCCAAAGGCCCTTCCTGCCTCTTTGCCATCACCACATCTACAGTTATCTCAGCTTTCACAAGAAGACCATTGAAAAAAAAGGTCAGGGGAGATGGGATGGAGCTCTGTCCCCTCATGGTGATTTCTACAAATCTTGCTAACTTCTTGTTAGCTCAAGCAGGTGGACCACAGTCTCCTGAGAGACATGACTTACCTTCAGGCTTCTGAACTCTTTCCCTTTTCTTCCCCCAAACTGGAGTGCCTTGCCATTTATGCATATGTTTTTCCTCATTCTATTAAGTTATGTAACAGAACAACTGGTTACATCTGTTACTGTTCAATTAAACTTTTTAGGTCACTTTCAGAGATCAGCAGTGCCTTTCCAGAGTACTGAATCCATCGGTATGGCATTGACTCAAATCTAAACAGGGAATTTCACCATTTTGTGTGGCTGTAATTACCATTCCATACAAAAAGTATCCAAAAATGACGCTTCATTATTTGCTGTGCTGTCTGTTCGCCTAATCTTTTTGATTATGAATTTACAGTGCATAAGCACACAAAAATAAAGTTAAAAGAATAAAAAGGCTGCCTTTTGCTGCATTCAGCTATGAAGAACTTAATTAAGTGGGTGGTTAAGGAAATACAAATTGTAACTTGTTTTTATAGATATTACTGTGAGCTGCCATCTATGCCTGGAATGAGTTTTATTCATAAAGATCTTGACTTCTACCAAAAGTCTTCTATAGGCCTCAAAACCCACATTATTTAACTTTGGGATTTAATGTGATTTCCTTTATCCACATCCAGCGCATAACACCAAGAATAACTTCCCACCTTTGGTGTGAACACAGTTCTTTCCTTGAGTATTGACTTTGACCTTATCTCAGCTTAATAAGAACACTAAAGAAGTAGAAATGAAAGGAAAACTAAACATGTACAAGCAGTTTTAACTTCTGATTTCCATAGTTGTTAGCCCCTGGTTTTGACATTATTTTAGGCTGTCTTTATTTAAGGAATAACAGCCCTTCAAAATATGTCACATTTAAAACATGGGTGACAAAAGGGTTTCTATTCCTAGAAAAAGAAATATTGGGTGTTATAGATTTCTCTGCACCAAAAAAATAATCATATAATATTAAATCCTGCATGTCCCAAGCTGTGATTTGGGGGTAGCTCATTTGTTTTCACTGGCTTGTTTGGCAAGAGAAGGGAAAGTCTTCTGGATTCTATTTTAAACATTAGAATGCTATTGTGATTCTTGCATTTAATTCATTACCTGGTGGGAAGAACATGGAATTTTTTTCCCCATCACTGTAGTATATCAGGCCTTTAAATGCATTTCTTTGGTGCTCTTGTGCCTAGAGATGCTTGATAAAATGTGGATGGGTTTATAGACAGACCGACCAAGGGATTGATTTATTTGGGTGTAAACATAATTTATATAGGTCTGTAGATATAGTCCTATCTCTATATGTACATACATATATATCAGGGAAAGCAACACATTTTGTAGACAATACAAATTGCAGGAAGGCAATTTGAATTCTAGAATTGTAGGAAGGCATTTTTTTGCTTTTTGATTGTGGTCTGACAGCATCCCAATCTCCAGGATGTCAGGTTTTCGGGAGAGAACGTGCCTGTTCCTTGAGACAGCTGGTAGGATCTAATAATGTTTGAGGGCTAAAAATCTGAGTGTACTTAACAGCCTTCCCAGTTTGCTTCCATTCCCATTTCCAGAGTGTAAATAACATTTTAGCATTCTGGTGCCGATGATAATTTGTGCTCACGTTACTATTTTACAGTTATAAAGATGATGATAATGTTTTTCTACTCTCTAGTTTTACCTGTGCCTAAGCAGAAATGTCATTGAACGTTTAATTTTTGTCAGGGTTTTCTAGAGACGATGATGCATTGAAGCACAGCCTCAGCTGCATTTCTAAACTAACCATATGTCCATTGAAGACTTGCATATGTTTAGCAAAGCTTGGTTGACTTGATCCTTAAGGAAGCCTCAGCAGCAGTTTATAGTAGAGTTTTAAATGGATTAAATGTGGGGAGATGCAGATAGTGGCTAAAATTGTTGATAGTAACTAGCTGGGGATGGAAGGAGCTGACCCTATGGACCTGCCTTTCAAGTCTTGCTGGGGATTGGAATGTACAGCTTGACAGAGTGAGAAGACACTTTGAATATTCCCAGTTTGAAGGAGTAGGATGGTACCTAGTGGAGGTGGTTCTAGACTGCACATATTTTAGCTATAGCAACGCAGATTTTTGTCTCTTTACTCCTACTTCTAGTATTTTCTGAGTACTCTCTAAATGCCCGTGCAGCAGCAGTGAACCTTGATTAAATGATGGAACATAACTGGAGAAATTAATAGTTATTCAGTGTACAAATCCCTGACTAAAGCTGAAGTTAACAGCAAATAAATTATTATTGTTCCCAGGGTGTGTTCTCATTGTAGGTGTGGTATAAAGTGGATATTCTGGGCGTGGATATTGACAGGGGAAACCTGTGATCTGCCCCATCTTTATCAAACAAGTTGAAAGGGAGAGCTCTCTTCAAAGCTGGTAGGCTTTATGGCTGCCATAGTTAATCTGAGGCTTGCTGGAGTTAGACATGACCTGCTCCATTTTAACACTAATTTTACAAGTATTGTGTTTCCTGCTAATTGCTACAGAAGCAAAACCACATTTCTGAAAACCTAGACCTTTCCATGATTATCTGTAACTGACTAAGAGAATTCTAAAAAGAAGGTAGCACTGTAATTTTATCGATGATGAGCTGCTTTCAGGAAAGGTTTTGCATTCTGCTCATGCTCAGAATGTTTTGCATGTGGAGGTTTTAGAATGTTTCTGTTGTCACTCCTTATAAAAAAAACCCTTGTTTTCCAAATGGAATGTGCAAAGGCCTTAATTTAGACTACTAAATACAAATGATGAAATGTATCTTGAACACAAGAAAATAACTCTGGCAGCATCTATTCTTCCCTCACCTGCACTGATGGTGATCATCTTGATACCTGGTTTATGTTATGACTCAACAGACAATCTGGATTGATATTGCTTGTAATAGATCCTCTGCAGGTCAAGGATGTACTGTAGAGACTGCAAAATTATTTCCTTTAGAAGAAGATTTATGTTACTCATAGCTTAGAAACATCTCTTTCAGTGGGGGGAAGACCAGCCTTTCCTTTGTAAGGAAACAAAAATTTCAACCAAAGCAGAATTTTTAGAATTGGCACCTTCAGGTTCCATGCATCATCTTACACAGGAGCAACAGGGAATGCCAGGGCATTGCTCTGGAGCTGGTCTTTGGGGAACTGTTCATTTATTTGATGTATTGAAGCTGTGGGGGTTTATTTCATTGCAGCTTTTGAGCCTCTCATTTTTCTGTAGGGAAAGGAACTTTGTTGGAACCTTAAATTGGCAGCTTTTGCTTTCAGCAGTCAGAGGCAGATTGGAATTGCACTGCTGGATTTTTTGAGTTGGTTTAACTGTTCCCTGAGGCAGGTGTGGTCTGTGTTCAGGGGTCTTGTCTTTTCTAGCATTTTGCTGAGTGTTTAGAGGAAACAACTCATCTCTGTGTCCTGGAGTGAGATATTTGCTGCAAAAAGGGAAGGATGGAGGAAACAGCGGCATCCCGGACAAGTTTCTTCACTGCTATATGAGATAAATCAGCCCTTTTCTTTCTTTGGGGATAACTATTAAGCTGGGCTTTGTAATGATTTTATTGATAAAAACCAGGTGGGCATAGAGCTGCAGAAGAACATAAAGACCATCCCTAAAGCAGGTTTCTAATCTAGGAAAAGGAACCAAGCATTCCTCATGCGTCAAGTTCTTCAGATTTCCCAAAGCTGAAGCTGACAATGAAATGCTTACTTCCAATATCCATTTCTTGGAACTTGACTGTTACTGTAGCAGTAGTTCCACTCGGCTGCTTAATTTCATGTGACTTCTCTGGAATATAATAGCCTTGATTTTGAAGCTAAGAGCTCTGTTTCTCCTGTTATCAAGCAGCCTGACTTAAATCAATTCACAGGAACAGAAAACTTTTTCTCTAGAACTGAATCTACAAGTCCAAGCACATTAGTACCCTGATAGAAAAAGGGGGGAAAATTTAAACAGGTATTTCCAGAATAATTTTTTTCTAGGAAAATACCTTACAGACATTTCCTTGGATTCTGGAGGTGCCATTTAATATTGGTCTACATTTTAACATATTTTATTGATCTTTTCACGAGGAACTTGACATTATTTTTGTTTCTCACCATTGTTTGCCATTTTATGGGAAATGGAGAGGTAGGGAACATTAATGAAATGCACTTCTGTTGGTGGATTATGGGAAAAGCCTGGGTGGCTTTTTGCTTTAGTCCAGTGACTGTTCTAGTAGTTTAAAAGAAAGAAGTTAAGAAACTTTTTTTTCTTTTTTCTTTTGAATAAACAACATTCCCAAGTGGCTGAGGTTTGGATTATTCATGTGGTCTTGTTAGAACCCAGATTCTTCTTCCACACATCCAAGGCATTTTTAAAATTGTTGTGTCATGAGATTGAGTTCCAAGCCTTGTTTTTCAGTAAGTGTAGAAACTAATACTTGTGTTAGCCTCGAATTTGAGTAGAAAAGTCCTGCTGCTGGTGCAATGTTCCTACTCCCGTGCCTGTTGTGATGTTGAAGGTGTTCCACAGAATAAATTCCATATTTTCTCCTCTGTCCTGCAGCATCCTCGTGCCGTGGTCACAGGGACAGTTCTGCCCCTTGCTTGACATTGATAGAGCAGCCACGTTTTCAGTGCAGTTGCCACTTTGCTGACGCGAAGGAGCTTTTGTTTGCTCAGTGAGTCTGAGCTGTTTGCTCAGAGATGATGCTCCCGAGCCAGCAGAAAAGCTCCTCTGATCAGCATTTCCCATCTCTCTGCTGGAGGGGCTCTGCTGACGCGGCTGCTGTGAACCCTGTAATGGAACACACGCAAAATTAAACTGGAAATTGGAGGATAATGGAAGAATTTTTAGGGAAAGCGCAGCTCAGTGGTAAATAAGTGGCAGATTTGAGTCTGCTCCATGCTGCTGTTCTGGTAGGTTTAACAGAGGTTCATGTTGCTATCTCTGTGCAGGAAGTAATGGAGCGTGAGCTGGAGTGTACAGGAAAGAAGGAAAGCCTGCCCTGAACTCAAAATGCTTTTATTTTTTGTGGGAAAGGATGAGGGCAAGAAGAGCTTAAATTGTAGGAACCAAGTGGAAAATTTGAAGGTCTCATATGAAGCAGTCTATATTTTCATATCATTGAGTTTATAAATAAATGATAAAAAGAATTATCTGAAGCTCTGCTCCTGTCTAGACAATGATCTGTTTATAAACCTGTTGGTTTATACCTGCATTACTAAGGGTATGTAAAGTTCTTAGATGACTTATTGGTCAATTATACTTTTTGGTATTTTTTCAGAACACAAATAAGCAGTAGAGATTCAAAATTGGAGATGGAAACAGGGGTTTCACTAGGAAAGCTCAATTTCCATTCCCAGTGGATGGCAAAAATCCTCATTTATGGTGAATTGAACTCAGCATGTGTGAGCTGGCTCTTCTCTGCTCATGTGACATAATCAGGGGTATTTTAAATACTCTTGGGATGTGATCTGTGTGTGTTTCAGATCATGCTACTTTCCACAAAGCCTATTTGCTTGGTATGAAATATTTACACATCATTCTACACGAAGATTTGTTAGTCATACATAATGCAGAGTGTTGAGTCTTTGGCTGTGTTAGCATCTGCCATC
This sequence comes from Thryothorus ludovicianus, assembly GCA_013397245.1. Classification (NCBI taxonomy): domain Eukaryota; kingdom Metazoa; phylum Chordata; class Aves; order Passeriformes; family Certhiidae; genus Thryothorus; species Thryothorus ludovicianus. Next base: position 314,522 of record VZTB01005749.1, on the reverse strand, counting down.
TTAGCTAGCAGTAGGCTTGCTAATTTAAATATTTTAATGAATGAGTCATAACCTTTGTGCAAGAGCTCCAGAATTATGATTGTCATTTTATTGTATCCACACATGTATTTTTAGCAAAAAACCCTGATTTCAATGATCACTGTGAGGTATTCAGCGTGGTTTCATGTATGATCCAGCTTGTAAACTGGAATTCACTTTGATAAATGTGTAGGACAGATATATTAGATAATAAATACCCTATTACTATATTTTCTTCAAATATATTAAATTTTCTGCTTTATCATTTGACCTTTGGATGGAGTTGCAAATTGCTGATGGGTGAGATTTGAAATCCTTCAGATCTAGATCTCAGGTGGAAAGTGGCTTTTTATTTAGAGGACATTTTTCCCTCAGTCACACACAGGAGTCAAGGAAAATGTTACCTCCAAATGCAGCAATCATCCTTTTAAGCCTCTTGAGCCTTAGAGGTGCCACCAGAAAATTTGCTGTGCTTGTAAATAGGTACAGCAAAGCCTTCACTGTGATTAGCATGGATTCAACTGGAAGGGATTTGTACAACTCTCTGTTATTTAGGACTAGTGATGTAAGAAAAGCTCCTTGTCACAGTCATTATCTTACAGCTGAACAGCAGAAGAGCCAACAAGTAGCACCTGGAGATTAGCCAAAATTTTCCAAAGTGCCTTTTATGTTGAGCTGCATTATAGGCCATGGCATCTCCAGGATTTCTCCAAAGGATTGTTTGTCTCATTTGTGTTGCACAAATCTGGAAGAAGCCTGTTTGTCTGGGAGCATCAGGGGTTTATTCTGAAGGATGCTTGGGGCTTAATTGCTTTCCTTATATTCTGATGCATAATTATTCCCTCATACCCCAATAGGTTTTGATGCCCCACTTACTTTAATTGTGAAGTACCACAGGCACTGCATAAATAAAAATAAATATCCAAAAGCCATTTATAAATACATCCTTATCCTCAGACTTCACAAGATTTGGGTGTCTTGGAATTCTCAGTTAGAGAATTCATAGTTAGAAATCCTGTTCTCAGCTGAACAGTTGGACTGTTCTATGATAAAATGATTCTGTGTATCAAAAAATATGTTGTTGCAACACAAACCTATGCAATATTGAGAGATGCAACTGAGATTTATTTCTGTCCTTTTTTTTTTTTTTTTTAATGGACAGGTAAACTATAAGCAATGGTTCTGCTTAGAGCCATAAACATAATTCTTCCTTTGCAAACACATGTCTAACAGGGAGATGAGGCTTCAAGAACAATGTGGATCACATAAAGAAAATTTACATTCTATTTATTTATTTAGTTTTAGAATTGTTCCTTTTACCATGTGCCAGCAGGTTTGATGATAACAAGGCATATGTGTTCTGAAGAGCAAGCTTAATTAGCTTCTGAAATTATGTCCCCTTGGTAGCTACTTTCTTTTTTTTCTTTTTTTTGATGCTGGGAGAAGAAAGATTCTGGCGTTGTTGCCCATCAAAGAACACAGGAGGAAAAAGATATGGTTTCTATTTGCAAGTGCTTTTTGTGGAAGATAAGTGGCTCAGACTCCAAACATCTGCTGTGGAGTAAAAGTGAAGAGGGGTTCGTGCCCTGTGACTGAGTTTGCCCATTTCTGTAAGGAACGTTTGCAAACCCTCGAGGATTTTATATCTGGATAGGTTCCTGTGTTAGAATTCTATAGGAAGGAGGAAAAAAATGTATTTATGGAGTAGAAAAGGACCTGCTGCAGAGGATGAGTGGATGGTGGCCTTCACTTCTTCACGGGCTCCTCCTCTGCTTCCCTGCCTGACCTGCTTTGATTCAGGGGAGGGGGGCATTTGGTTGTTTGCTTTTGTGATGTGGGGCTCATTTCTGCAAGAGCCTGAAAAGGCTCAGTGCTGAAGTGCCCAAGGTAGGCTCAGAATGTGTGCACTGGATCGTGCTGGCAGTTAAATAAAACCAGTGGTGGGATTGAGACACTCTGCCAATCTCTGTATCTTGGTCTTTTAGTTAACACAAAATCTTTATTCGGGTCCCATTTGTCTCTATCACTCCTTTAAAGAATTACTTTGCCACATCTGAGGGGTTTAACCATTTCTTATGAACAAACTCACAAAATTTTTGTGTTGGTGAAGTGATATTTTTGTTACAGGTCATATTACAGTAGGAAATACACTGTACTTGGGACTCATCACAGATATTCATAAATTGAACCTTGGGTTGAAGATTTTGTGAGAGTGATAATTAATAAATGAGAGGGTTATTATTAACCTAGCAGGTGAATTTAGCTGTGTGTAGCATCTGTCCTGAGGAGTCACAGTTCCCTCTTGTGAGTGTTGCACATCTCATTTTAAAGATGATTTTTCTAACTTCTATATTTACATCCTTTCCTCAGTACGAGTTTCATTGGACAGAAACAGTTTGTGGCATGGTACCAAACATGTGTGAGGTGTGTGAGGGTGTGGCATTCCTCCTCCTGTTTCAAGTACAAGCTTCCTGCAGCCCAGAATCTGTGATTTAGCAGAGGAAATTGCTGGCCAGTGGGATTATTGCTTCATATGCTTACAGGAGTAAAACCAAAGGGTGAGAAAGAAGGGGCTGAAAATTTAAACTACCTCCTATTTACTTGGACATGAGAGGGAGGAAAAAGGGAAAAGTAAACCCTTAAGTTCATATTTTAAGTGATGCCTCCTTGCCACTCCTACATGGGTTTCCATGGAAACAGAAGCAGAAATTGGGCCATTGGCAGCCAAGAATCCATTTACACTTTAAATTTACTGCTTGAGCAGCCATGCAGTTTTCTTGTCCAAATTAAATCATATTGGAGTAACACATGCTAAGTAAATTGGGGGTAAGTTGAAAACAGCAAATATTAAATATCTTCCATGGATATGTCTAAAACCCCTCCACTTTTTTTTCTGAAAGACCATCAAGTAACAGGTCAGATTATATTTTATAAAGAAACTACTTCCTTGTGGCTTTGCAAATATGCATTGGAAGTATATGAAGCAGGTAATGATGTTCTCTCCATTAATTAGGGATGTGGTTCACTCTCTTAGGCTGTTTCAGTGCTTGGGATGCAGGCAAAAAACCAAGCTGCATTTTCCTTACTGCTCATCCTCTAATGAATTCCGTGGTGAGATCCTCAGGCACTGGTACAATACTGGTGCATGGATGTTGTACAATCACAACCGATGTTTATTTATGACTGATTAGAAGATAAGGCCAGCTTAGATGGGATCCTGAGCAACCTGGTCTGGTGGGTGACATCCCGGCCCATGCTGGGGCTTTGGGACTTTGTGGATGATCTTGTAGAGCCCTTGCAACTTAAATCATTCTGTGATTCTATTATAAAAATGCTTTTACTGCTTGGGATAAAGCTGTTGTCAGATACTTGCCAGTAGAAACTTTGCACAAGTTATTATGCACTTGCTGAAGCTGTTTGAGTTGATGTGTTCTGTTTTAGTTTGTTTTCCTCTTTTTGTTGATTGTTTTTTTATTTTTAATTCTAGTAAGCTTTGATTAGAAAAATGCTAGTGCTCCTATGCTTTTGAGAAGGAAGTTTTCTTTTGAAAACATACCCAAATTATATGCTGTATTTGGTTCTGTTTGTCAGTTCTCTAACTACACTTGCTCCGTCAGCTGACTTTCTGAAATCTGGTGGAAATCTCAGACGCATTTCTCCAGCGCTAATGAAGCTGGATGGTGGGTACACCTGGAGTCAGGGAGCAGGCTGGTCCGAACCATGGCCTTATGAACAGCCTTGGAAGAGGGACAGAAATGGGAGAGAAACAGGGATAACCCAGGAACTGCAGGTGTATGGAGGGAAGAGTTCAGGAAGGGGAGAGCCTGAATGAGGGGAAGAAATAAGAAGAATGGATAAGGAGAAATGGGATGCATCATGAGGAGTACAGCAGGTGAAATGTTCAAATAACAAAGAAAAGGAAGTAGGGATGAGTGTAGAAGATAAGTGGGACTGAGGATAAACTGGGAAAACTGGGACTGGCAGAAGCTAGAGGCCAAGCCTGTGCTTAAAAGTCTTGAGGAATGGTGAATTGACAAGGAATATGATTCCAGAATGAGAAACTGCCTGGGATAAAGTTTGGTATGAAGTATCTTCAGAGGCTGGAATGGCAGCTAAGAGAAATGCCAGAGAGCAGTTTAGTTTGTGTTTGGGATCTCTCCCAGCCTCTTGTCATGTTTTTCCTGGGGGTTGGACCCAGAGAGAGCTGCAGTCCCTGCAGGGCTCTTCCCTCAGCCTTCTGACAGGGCTTCTAAAAGGGTACCAGTGCCATGGATTTCCTGCATGGGCCTCAACATGATGGCAAAATACAAGAATTTGTTTTGCCTTTGTGAATCTCAATTTCCATTCATACTTAATTTTTTTTTTTTTTTCCCCTGAGCAGTTGGTGGCTTTTGGGTCTCGCTGACACCAGCGAAATATGCCAGTCGTGAAGGTAGCGAGTGCTGGCAGGCAGAGCGACTGTTTTGACAGACCAGGAGATGTGCAAAGAAAGTGTTCCTCCATTTTCTCCTGTTCCTGGTCAGGGATAAACACTTGTATGGCACAAGGAGATTCTGCTGTGCGGGAATTCCAGAGCAGCTGCTGCTGCTGCTGCGTTTGGCTGTGGAGCACATGGAATAGTTCATGTCTTATAAAAAATGGGAGGAAAAAGCCAGGAGCACCCAGTGTGTGGAAGGACAGACACAGCAACCCACGGAGATGAGAAGAGGGAACTCATTAAATATGTCCAGCATCAGGGTCACAGTCTTAGAAATGTTTTGAGGAATGAAAGGCGAGGATCACATTACAGGCTTAGAGCCACCTGAGAGACCTGAGTCAGTGGGGGCTCGTGGCAAGGGTAGATAGATTTGTTAGGAGAAAACCAATCTAGCAATGTTGACAGCTGAAGGAGGCAATACAAGCCCGTGTTTGAGGAATAGAAAAGAGGCAATTTATTGTTATTACTGCTGGAACAAGTGGTACAGCCAGAGTCTTGCTGAAACAGGTATGACATGGCGTGAAAAATGCTCCAAGCCATTGCAGCTTAGGTGAACTTCAGTGGGATTCCTCTGGAGAAATAACTCAGAGTCATGAAATAGTTTTGCATGTAGTTTTAAAAGAATGATAGTACTAGGAGAGGCTTGGGATATTTTATTTCCTTGAGGAAGAGATGGCAGCTTTCTGTGGGGACTGAATATTGCCCAGATAAAGGCAGGACTATCAGCCATCAAAATGAAAAGTACAAAGCATATTTTAAAATTAGAAAATCAGCAAAGGAGGCTGTGGAGATCTGTAGGATTTAGGAGGAAATTTTTTAAAATGTTCGTTCCTATTGATGCTTGGGGTACATATAACACATTCATACCTCTCCCAACATGTAACACCACTTGTTCTTTGAATCTGGGGAGAAGAAGGAGTGCTTTGTGCCAGCACTCTGTGGGGTTCACGTGGTGCATGTGGGTGATCAGGTAGCTGCCTGCTGAAAATGAGCCTGGCAGTGAAGCCCAGAGCTGGTAAACATCATTTATAGTGCTTGGGTTTCACAGGAGTGAAACAGGCCAGCAGGAAGGATGAGTGGTGAACATGACATCTGTGTTCAGAAAGAGAAAAAGCGAGGCAGCTGCTGGTTTTCTGATGGTCAATTCTGTGGGAAGTTTTAACCTCGAATTTAAAAAAGGATAAGTGGGAACCTGAAAGTGAATGGGAAGTAAATGGGAACTGGTATAAATGGATTTTTTTTTTCCATGCTGGTTTGGGAAGACTAATGGCAGAGATTAGCTGTTTTTGTAAACAAGACTAATGTGGGAGAGCCAATCTGCTTGGTTTGAAACAAAACATTACTTCAGCATTCCACGGGAAATGATTATTGAAGGTGGAAAAAAATTTGGATAGGAAGATGGCTAAGGGGTCAACTAGAAGCAGCTTTGAACAAAATACAATTTTCAGGATGGATAGAGATTAATGATTTTGTGCCATGATTAGAAGATATTATTAGATGTTTGCTCATTAAATTTTGACTAACATGAAATTGAGGAGGTTTTGCTCGGATGGATAGAAACTCATCATGCAGGGCAAATACAGAGGAATTGCTAGCTGGATAGGTGGATATGGAAAAGTTCCAGGGCACTGGTCAGAGTTGTGCCCCAGTGATAAGAATTATAAACTGAGGGTGGTGGGGAGATTTTGGGGCTGGAGATATTGGACTGTGAGGGGGATCTGCAGCTGCAGAATCTGGGAAGCAGCAATTCCTCATAATAACAGCTCCTTTTCTGCCTTGCCTAATGTCCTCTTTTTCTCAGTCTGGGTTCTGAGAAAAAGCCTACGAGTTTCTTGGTCTGTGCTATAAAGGAATTTTTTTCTTTCTTTTATTTCCTTTTTTTTTTGGAAAACATAATTTCGTTTTAAGCATCTCTAAACCCACAAGTCCTCATAGCACTGCTGTGCTCCTGAAAGGGCTTTTAGGTCCTTCCTGCTGCCAGTGGGGGCCTCCCCACAGTCTAGAACTCACTAATAGACATATTTCCCTTTTGTGGTCATCTGTTTACCTATCAGCAATAAAAGCAGAGATTTTCAGGGATGCTTCCTTTTCCTTTAGAAGCTCAGCTACAGAATGCAAAATGTGAGCAGAAGGACCTCTGCAGTGAAGCCCAGCTCTCCTTTTGTCAGTGTGAACATCCTCTGCTCCCACAGATGACAATTTCCCTGCTATCAGGCTGGGAATTCACTTTCCTTGCTTTTAAGCTCCTCTTGGAATCTCAGCAAGCTGAAGCCCTAAGAGTGGTTGTCTGCTCTGGTGGTTGCCTCTGTCCAGGCTGGCTGATTCCCATCGGGAGCTGTGGGACACTGCCCTTTGTTTCAGGCTCTCACAGTGAATCATTCCTCCTTTTGTGTGCTCCTTAACCAGCCCCTGCTGCTTCCCCTCGTGCTTTAATACTCAGAGCTTGTCAAAGGGCTTTTAAACTCGGAGTAAACTGTCAGGGAGCTACAGCCATCCACATTTCACTCTCCTCACATGCTCCAGGGCTGGAGTAGACGCACGCTGGGATTTTTCTTTCTGTGAGGCCGCACACCTAAGCATGGATTTATCCTTCATTTTTTTAAGCAGTTTTCTGGTCCCAGGTGAAGCACAGTGGACTGAATGCTGGGGGTGGAGCCAAATTCTTTAAGCTGCAAAAAACCCTGGAATGGGGCAAGATTTTAATCCATGCATATCCTTATTATCTTTATTCCTGCCTATTTCAAAAGACTTTCACTTGTTGCTTCCCTGGCTAGAAATGATCTACACTGTATACATTGGAATTGAGGAAATACAGACCACACAAATTTATTCCTTGTGTTCAAAACAACTTCTGATCTTCATCTTTGCATCTCAACAGAAAAAAAAAAATATATCTTTTTAGGTTTATGGCTGTTTTTTGGTTGTTTTTGGGGTTTTTTTAAGCAAAAAATAAAATAAACACAATTCTATGAACATGAGACCCAGAAACACATTCATTTGATTCCATCTGCTGAATAATTTTTGTGAATTTAATTGTACCGGAGTTCTTCCCAACACATGAAGACATATGTTCCTAAACTAATTGAATATAGCTTCTGGTCTTGGCAGGGGTCCAGTACGCTGTTGAATCAACAACAATATTAAGAATTATTTCAGTTGTGGTATGTTAAATGATCTCTTCACCATTTTCAACTTGGAAAATCCTGTGACAAAATGAAATATAGCCTCATAAAAAGCTGGCTAAATAGCTCAAATCAGATACTAGTTGCCAAGAGGCTTTCTGATTGAAATGTTTTTTTGGGTTTTTTTTTTGCCATTTGTGTGTTTTGGCTGTAAACTTTATATTGCAGCTCCTTTCAGGTGCTTTTGTTAGGTCAATAAATGTGGCTGCTGCGGCCTTAAATTCCTCCCTTGCATTTCTAAATGAGAAATAATTAAATGTTGTAAGATTTCTTATCTGTGAGATTATCGAGCTGGTTATCAAGAAGTGCTGAAAATCTGCTTCCAAACCCAGACCTTGATAAAATTCACCAGCTCAAGGACATCCTATACAGATAGAATGCTTCCTATTCCTTTTTTTTTTTCCTCTGGTGACCTCCTCACTTCTTCAGGCAATCAGCTGGATTTTGGGGCTGTTGCCTCTTCCTGGACCTGTGCAGTCCGGCAGGATTGATGGCAGCCTGACTTGCCTGGAGGAAACCAGGAAGATGCAGAGTGGGAGTTTGAGAGATCCCTGGTCTTTCCCAACAGGTTAAGTAGGGTCCCTGTGTAATTGCAAGCGTGTGGGATCAGCAGGAGAGGCTGAGCCCAAACTAGCCCGTGTGCTTGCTGCTGCTGTGTCAAGGAATTTCAATAATCTGCCCCAGAACCGCATTATGCAGATGCAAGTGTGTTATTGAAAGGGAAGAAATAGAATTTCTAATTGCTTCCTGCCTCTGAGAGGGGATGCACATCTGAGTCGAGGCACATGTTCTGGCTTGTGTGGTGAAGTTGCAGGAATTTTATTCAGTCAGTGCCACTGCCTTCTCCTAGCTCAAAGCTGGAGAAGTGCAACCCAGTGTTTTGCATATCATGAGACTGAAGAATCATATAAATGCAGCTGTATTTTTTTACTGTGTACTGACTCTCAGCCCAGTGTTAAGTTAACTTGAATAAATATATAAAAAGCTGATATTAGATATTAGTATTTAAAGGCCAGAAGATGCTTTTAGTGCTTGGTCACTTCACAGGGTCAGTGAAGCTACAAAAATGTCCTCTATTGTATTTATCTGCCTAAATGCTTACGGACTGGGTTGTTTTCAGAACAGATTTAAATAATTCATCAGGTCTATCTTTTGCTTATGAGTTAATAATCCTTCCCTGCACAGAATCACAATGCATGTTTAAAAATTTCCTTCGGAAGCAGGAAAAATGCCTTAAAGCTTCAACACCCCCAAGGGGACAGAGATTTTCAGGGATGCTTCCTTTTCCTTTAGAAGCTCAGCTACAGAATGCAAAATGTGAGCAGAAGGACCTCTGCAGTGAAGCCCAGCTCTCCTTTTGTCAGTGTGAACATCCTCTGCTCCCACAGATGACAATTTCCCTGCTATCAGGCTGGGAACTCACCTGTGCCTTTTCACTTGTAGTTACCAGGCACAGGATTGTGGTTCAGAGCTGGGTTAATGGTTGGATTCCATGATCTTAGAGGGCTTTTCCAACCTAAATAATTCTGATGAAACTTCTGTGAAACCCACTCCTCCCTCTAACTGATTTAATCACCTTGGTTGAGGTGCATTACTAATTCCCAATATTACTAATTCCACGATGACAGTTTCCAACCCAAAGGTAAGAAAGGATTGCAGACTAATCCCAAGCTTTTTTGTGGATCTCAGGGAGGTAACCAGTCCTGCCGTCTTGCCCCAAGGAAGGATGAAACTGTATCTAATGACACAACTTGGCATGAAAATGAACTGAAAGCCTTGAAGAAGGGCTTGAAGCTCAGGCTCAGAGGTGTGTGGATGTGTTCACAAACTAGAAAGAATATGTAGAATATAACTCCAAAGTAGCTTCTCCAAGGCAAGAGGGAGGAAGGAAGAGTAATACACTAATAATTCTCTTTACCTGAAGGTTAAAAAGGATGCTGAAGCAGAAATTGCAGTGTTCAGTGCATGCTGTTAAATGACAAATAACCTCTTCCGTGTCCCAATTTTTCCTTCATAACCAATCTTTCCTTTCTCCTCCTATTAGAAGTGTGGATGTAATTCACATGTTATGTGAGTAGAAGCAAAAGTGTATGACAGGCAAAATATTGAATCCAAGGTCCTCTTTTTAACTCAGCTTTATGGTTTATGGGAGCTTGCCCTGATTTTTATTTTTCCTTGAGTCTGGGCAAGAGGAAGGTACAACAGGAGGGGACATAAGCACATTATTCCCAGCTCTTTTAGATGAGACCTTAAAGGAATCTTTTCTTATTTGTCTGTATATAGTGGTCATCAGATCTTCCAAAAAATCAGGCTTGAAGGTGTCTCACTGCCCTCTCTGGGATAAATTTGCAGAGAGAGGGTTGAGAAAGGAGCCTTTTCCTTCTCAGTGCTGTGTTTAAGTCCAGCAGTTGTAGTAAAACTCAGTGCTGCAGGTTTTGAGGCTCTGCCTCAAAACAGAGTTTTAAAAGCAGATCTTTTTCATCTGAAAGGTGCATTTTGCAGCACCATCACAGCCAAGTGGTTGAGTTCACAGGAGGCAATTGGCACAAGTCTTGTCTCTGTAGAGATGCTGTCCCTGAGTGCTTTGAGCCAAGATCATTTCCAAATAAAAAGAGGATTTTAGAATTTTGGTTAAAAAGCACCCACATGCTGCTTCTTGAATCAGCAGCAGCTGCAATCTCTTTGTGTTATGTTTCCCTGCATCTGGCCTGGCCTGGTACTGCTCTACATGTTGATTCATTTAACTACCCATAATAACAATAAATAATGTACATTTGAAGTGGTGTTTTTCCTTTCTGTCTGAAGAAATGTGACCTTTCTCTGCCACACTGACACCACCACGTGTTTCTCTTGTCTCGTTCTATGGTAGCTGCCCACTGTTATGATTTAGAAATGCTTTATCTTGGTTTGCCAGCAGCTTAAAAACTGGCCTGGTTGTGCAAGGGGACTGTTAAACCCAGAGATGGTTGTATCCTTTTTATTAAATATGGGATATAACCAATCTAGCTTCAGAAGGTAGAATTTCTAGAGATCACATTGATATTTTTCCTCTCTTTGAATTTTAAAACTCCGGTGACTTATCAATGCAACCAGATTATTCTGAGCAAAAGAGCATTGAGAGCACAACAGCTCCCCTTTAAAAGTTGTGATGCTGCCAGGCCAGAATGGGAGTTCCAGGCTTGGATTCTGCGTTGTTGCTTCCCAAGCAGTGTCTGGTACCCAGCAATCCAGGGGGCAAAGTTTGCCGACAATATTTATTTGGTCTCACCCAGTGCCTTGGGCTTATTATTTTCAAATCACAGCGGTTTGAATGGATTCACAGATTAATTATGAATCTCTAATTCACAAAATAAATTTAGTCATGTGATTTTTTTTTTTGCCTACCTTGACTAGATAGATGAGAATTAGATAAACACAAAAAGAAGCTATTGTTACTATGCCACGGCTCCTATGCTACATGGAAACTGTTTATTTTTGCTGTGCATTTAATGAAAAGTGGTATTTAAAATCTTGTCCAGCTGCAGAATGTTTATTCAGCATCTAAAGGTTTCTGCATTGAATATGCATTAATAAGTCACAAGAATTAATAATTTACAATAGAATACAGATAAAATTATTTGACTTCTACTCAGCTGCATGCAAATTTAACTTCATTCACACAAGCAAAATAAAAAGGAAAGAGCTTCAAGACAAATTTAAGAACTACACAGGGATTGGCTCCATCCATCTTTACTCTTTGTTGTTCTAGACCAAAGAGATAAATGGAAAAAGCCACCAGGAAAAAATATGAAACTCCCTTGGTTTTGGGGGAAAGAAAGAGAGGAGGCTTTAGAAAACACTTTTAAATAAATATTGCTGTTAGTTACAGAGCATCTAATTGTCTGGGTACATTTTCCATGCCAGGAAGTTAATGGAATTGAATACATAACTAGATTTTGAAGTGAACCAGATTTAATTTATGGACATTAATATTAGAAAATTTAACTGTGCTAAAATGGCAATGTGAAAATCTAATCCTTTGAAGTATAAATTCAGTTCTGGAGAAACCAGTTAATGGGAGGTCTACCTAGACAGGGCCAAGTGCTTAATATCATCTACAAATGTGCTATTTTTGGCCACTCTTCTGTAGGTACCTTTTGAATTTCTGGCCTCAAGACACTACTTAAATCCCTCTTCCATGCCAAGAACAGACCATCTCTCAGTTTTCTTTCTCAGCCACAGGTAATCAGCAGGAGAGGAATTCAGTAGCACCGCCCTCCTTCCATCCTTCATCCAACCAGTCTGAACTAATGGGGACTTTACCACCTACTTTTGGAGAGAAGTTTCTTTAGTTAGGTGACTCCTCTGTTAAATTTGGGCTCAAATAGTTGACTAAGGATTTTCTGATGCTTAGAATTCCAAATAATAATAATAATAATATTAATAACTAAAAAGATATTAACACTTCAACTACGTAATCCAAACCAAATTTTCAATGTGATTTTGATAATATAATGATAGATCTCAACTGTTTGTTTTATCAACCCCTTCACAAGGAGAGATTGAGATAAAAAATTATGCTTCTGGTGAAGGAATCTGACAGATTACAGAATACTGAGTATTTATATCATGGCATTTTGCTAAAAAATTCCATTGACACACACTGTGTCTCTGAAATTCAGAAAAGTCTCCCCAGATCTTTGCGTAATTCCTGCTTGCAGCAAGTCGCATTTTTACTGCCTTGTCTCCTGTGGGGAAAACGCTCATTAAAACTCCATTTAATTTGGTGGTTTTTTGGAGCCATTAGCTCCTCCACATGTTTCGTGTGAGTCCTCCCCCATATCTGCATTCTTTCTCCCAGTTCCCCACCATTCACTTTGTCCATCCCAGAGGTCTCTCCTGGTGTGTTAACAAACACCGGGCAGCACCGCGGAGCTCAGAGGAAATGGTAAAATGTGGGCACTGAAAAGTGGGGGTTTTGGTGGCATTTGTCACATGGAGGCATAGGAAAATAGCCTTCTACCATAGGAGTGCTCTGCTGAGCAAATCACCTTGGAGAAAGAGACTCCAATGTTCGCTTTTCTGCACAGAAAGACTCTTGTTCTGCTTCCCATCTAGATTTTTAATGCCTGAGATTCCTCATGCAAAAAGAGAGTCTGCTTTTTATTCCGGTTTACTAAGGGTGCCTGCAGAGTATTTTTTTAATCTATACGCTTCCACTTTGGTTTTTTTCCGTTTTAAGCATCAATATTAGAATGTGCTTCATTTAGATAAAATTTTAGTTGGATTTTACATTAGAATTATGATTTCACAGGTTGAGAGTCAGATATTCCAAATGACCAGTTTTGATTTGAACCTCAAACCCTTTTCCAGCCTTCACTATTCTGTTTTTGTGTGAGCAAATAAAATGCAGTGTGTGAGAGGTAAATGCATAGTCAGGGTTTGCTGGTAAGTGGAAAACATCTTTTCTTCATTACAAGTCTTGTGCCCTGCATCCCAAAGGCGTTTTCTCACCTCCAATAATCTCCACTCGCTCTCCAAAGTGCAATTCCACTGCAGCAGTTTCTTCGGCGGGGCACAGATTTCCCATTTCCATCTGTGTCCTACTTGGGCGGAGAAGGGATTTAGGATGCACCGTGGAACACTCTCTGTACAATGGGGAGGGGTGGAAAGGCTCATAAATAGCAGGTTGCCTTAATTCCTGCTGATATGGAACTGCTGTAAATTGAACTTTGTTTGCTCGCACGCTTCAACTGGGGAGTTGTTGCCTGCTCTGGAGGGAAATGGTTGCCAGAGAAATTTAAAATAAATTGATTGTTCACCTAGTTAGTGGTTTGGGTGGTGGTTTTTTTTGTTGTTTTATTTTTAGCCCAGCTTCCTGGGGGACAAATTTTGCAGTCTTCATGTCTGCCTGCTCAGCTATTTATCACTACCCAACCTCCTCCTCGGCTTTCAACGCATTGGTTAATTTAATGCAAATGTGACAGAGCCAGAAGTCATTAGATCTAATCGTTAGTCATAAGATCTAGTCATTATATTTAAGTCATTAGTCATAAGATCATCATTCCTACAAATTTAATAAAAACTGGTGGTTGGTTTGATGATGGAGACCCAAAGTACTCCATTCTCTTGGGGGGAAAGATGGGCAGCAGCCACTTGGCCTCTCTGTTTGCATCATTTTTGGGGCTGACACGTGGTAATATTTCACTGGATATTGTTTGCTGCAACAGCCAAGATCCTTATTTTTCTTAGTCTTCTTATTGCTAAGAGTGGCAAACTTTCCAATTCTCTTTTGATACTCGTCCTCACTGTTCATAATCACTGTTCCTAAACTAACCAAGAAGTCATTGTGAAATTTCAATAGCACCAACTGGCCTTTGAGTGAAATTTTCTTTCCCAGTCAGTCTGATTTTGGTTATTTTGTTGGGTTTTATTTCTTGCCTTGACCTAAAAAAAAAAAAAAGTATAATCAAGTTAATGTACTTATAAAAGAAAACAAATTTTGGTTTTCTCACTATAATAAAACCAGGTATTTCTAGGCAGATATGACAGTGAGGTTCATCACTGCCCTAATTATCTTTTCACCTGTCAGCTTCTGCTGGCTCTGATGTTCAATACTGTGAGGTAATCAATGCAGTTTATGTTTGCCCTTCTGTGCCATAACAGTCTGTGATAAACCACAATGAGTGCATAAATTTAAATAGCTGGAGTACTAACCCAGCAAAAGAGAGAATAGTAATTTCTGATGGGTTTGGCTTTTTTTATTCTGTGTTGGCACACACTCGTATTTGGGATCACGAAACGTTAAATTCCCTATTTAGCTTCACTGGAGGTATTCTTGCAGATAATTTAGGAACTCTTAGAAGAAAGTTCAGAAACAAAAAATAGTATTTTTTCAGGCCAAATCCTGAACTCTGTATAGCTCCTTTAGGATATATGGGGTTTTCTATCAAGAAATGCCTGGTGACTCCTGGATTTTTCAGATGCGGCTTCTTTATAGAATGCTTTCTGTCCAAGTGTTTCTTTCCTGACTTTCCTTGTCTCTCTCCCAATTTTTTCAGCAAAGTGAGTAAGTCTGTGGGCTGACTGTCACTGCTTCACAAGCACCCTGTGCTTATAAATGTAAATACCAGCCCCTTTTTGTTTCACACCTTGCTTTAAAGCCACTGGGTTTGTCCCTTTTTGCTTCCTCCTTCCATCTTTTAGTGAATTTATCCTAATTGTGCCATGCTGATCACATGCACAGAGGAAAATTTTGCTAGAAATTAAATTCATCTTTAAAATTCTGCGCTCCTGACAGGGTGATTAGTGACAAAAGAGGCTTTCTCCTCAGTTCATCCCTTTTAATGGTTCTTTTCCCAACTAAATCCATGAATGCTGGGTTAATAGCTGTCACTGAAAATGCAGAGCAGGGATCCTGGTTCCACAGGAGTCATGGTGTGATAGACAAAAGTGAATTTTTCGTGTTCATTAATTTTTTGCATTTAGTGCGTTGGATTTTTTGCTCATTCTCAGGTACTTTTTATGGTTATATTTAGATTATCAAACAAAGTCAATTCACAGCTTGTTTATAACACACTGACCCTCTTTATGCTCTTAGTCTGTCACAAACCCACAGAGTTATTAGCAGACAATCAAACCCTGAATTTACATTGACGGAACTGGGATTGTTCCATGCATAGGCTGGCCCTGTCTTCCAGTGACCTCAGGCAGCCTGATTTATTATTTATTCTTTTAGTTCTTTTAGATTTTCTGTCAGATCATCCTATACAAGAGAGAAAGGAAGTTGTTATTGCTCTCAGAATGGACTGACTCTTGTGAGGGAGCTGCATATGGAGAGATGAAGGTCCCAGTTCTGTCACAAGGCTCTGGAATGGGAGCTGGAAAAGATTTGTTCAGACCACCTGCAGTGTTAAACAATGAAATATATGTGTCTGATTTAATTAGCTATTGATGTGTATCATAAAACAACATCACACATATATCCTGCTTTTACTGCAAAAATAAGTGCAATATAGAGAGTTTTTAAAATTTGCCTTCTGGAAGGGAATGATTTGTTATAAACATGAACAAAGCTTATAAATCATACAAAACACACGCTCTTGGGATCATATTTATACAATTTTCAGTGTTGATCTGGCATAGCTTTTAAAGAAAGCTGTATCCACTTAACCTGGGGTTCAGCTTTGGCAGTAAGTTGTGAGAAAGCATAATATTTGCAGCTTCTGTGAGCTTGGGAGACATAATGAATAGAAAACTGTAATTCTCCTATTTGGAGTCTTTGAGAGTCCTTTCAGGATGCATCCTGGTTTATCCCAGTTAAAGCCCATAAATGATCTAATAGAATGTTTTGGCTTTTTCTGTAAATAACGAAAAAAAGACAGCTCATGCCTTAATTCTTTCTTTCTGTGATAAAGTAGCCCTTTTGGATTTGTTGTGAATTTCCACGGATTACAGGGAATTTTCAGGTTAAATATTAACTTCATGAGAGGAGTTTGAATTACTCAACTCTGTGCTATTCCTGGCACAACATGTTTCCCATGCAGGCATGGTCAAATAATGAGATAATCAAAGGTGCTTTGTTTGTACTGAAATTCAGCTTTAGGCTCACATCATTCCTTCAGGGAGCTGTGATAATCCAAATCCTGGGTTTCATTTCTGCCCCTGTTTGGGGATATTGACTAAACCAACCACAGGACATTTTCTCTTTTTGTGAAGGTGAGCCCTTTGAGACGTCATGTGGCCCGAGCTTAAAAGAAATCCCAGTGTCAGCCTGAAAGCCAGGCAGGGTGCTCAGTGACAGATGACAAGTTGGAGTTTGAGAGGATTCTGAGGAACAGCTTCCATCTTCCCACTGAAAGGGAGAATGAGGGGCAAAAAAGCTGAAATCAATAAAAACTAGATTGACTTTTCTGGGGGTTGAACTGTCCATGTGTTATGTGGGATTTTTCTGATGGGCCAAGAGAGATTTTTAAGGGCAGTGCAGACCTAACAAGGAGAGCAGCAGAGTTTTTAGCAGGGCTGAACCCCCAGGTGATCATCAGGTGTGCATTCAACAGGTGCCAGAGAAGCAGCTGAGCCATATGTGGAATTTCACAATGTGTGTGGTGTGGAAGACTGTGACATGATTCACTGCTAACTTCCATTTCACATGGAATATTCAGACTGCTTCTTCAATCCCAGTAAAAGATTTGTGGCATAAAAGGCACAGAAAAGAAGGTCCCAATCTGTTTGTCCAAGTAATTAAAGGGACAGTGGAAACTGGTGTTGGGACTCTGGGGATGAAATTAATTATTCGTATTAGCAGAGCCTCAAAGCAGGAATGATTGCTGCTCTCCTAAGTGGATGTGATGGAAACAGCAGGGATAAATTGTTAACTGCCTGTGTGGGCTGCAGCATGATGTGGTTTGTGTAGGGATTGTCATAGAGATGCAAGGCTGAGCTGGAGAAAGAGGGAGCAGCACAAGAGATGAAACAGAACATGAAATATTTTCTTGCTATTGAGCAACATTCAATTGTTCATTGTCGCCAGAGCTGTAAATAAACAAGTTTATTGTTGTACTCTGCTTATGCTCCAGATTTTAGAGAATAGAATTGTGAGAAGTGCTACACAAAGTTTTTAGGAGCATGAAGTTGTTGCAGAGGTGGAGTTCTCTCCATCTCCTTGGCATGTGAGATATCAGGCCTGAACTGCACTTCCTAAAACAGCAGCACACATAAATAGAAACCTCTTTGGTTTTTCTTGGGGTCTTGAATACTTATAAAAAATTGAATCCCGTTCTTTTACTCTGGGTGCTTAACTTGAATGAGCCTAAAATATATTTTGAGCCTATAAAGAAGAGATGCAGTCTAATGAGTTTAATCCCAATAGTTACCTGCCTCTCCAAACTCATTTCTAATTGAGCCACTGATGATGGCTCATCCCTGATGGGCTCCTCTGGCTTGGTCCAGGCAAAAAACCTGCAGCAGAGGAAGAGCCCCTGGATAAGCCAGTCAGGGCAGCAGCTGGAGTATGAGGTGGCAATACTTGTGCTGGAAAAAATTAGACTGCAACAGGAACTTTAATCACTAAATAGTGGAGATGAAGGAGTATTTTTATTGCATACCTCTGGAGAAGAAATTTTATTTCCTAGTATTGTTAGGAATTGGAAGGCTGAGTGTTCTGTCTTAAGAATAACTCTGGCTGGCATGGATAGTGGGGATTTTCCACTTTTCCATATCTAACTAATTCACGGCTTCATTTTTACAGGGCTTTTTTAATGGCTTGTACCTCTATGATTTTACTGAAGCAAAATAAAAATTATTTTACTGCAAATCCCAAAATCCTAGAATATACTAAATTGGAAGGGGCCTGTCAGGTTCATGGAATGAAGCTGAAATATATGTTGTACTAAAGGGCTCACCTTTTCTGAGGTGAAAAATGACTCTAAAAAAGACCACATGTCTGCCATGAGAAAGTGACTTTTCTCTCTCCCTGTCTTAAATTATATTTTAAGTGCTATTCTGACAGTTTGGTGATTTCAGGAGTAATAAAGATAATGAAATCTATGTGGACTGTTTTGTGATAACAGCAGAAGGGTTGAAGTGCAAGCTGATGTTCTGTGGCATTTTTATCTCTGATTTTAAGGAATTCCCCATGATTCTCTCCTAACACCCCAACAGTCCTGAAGGAGAGCAAGCTCTGCAGCTTGGGACCTCTGGGAACCAAGGGGAAATGTTAAACCTGGTGATGCTGTTGTCAGAGAGCAGGAGTTCGCTGCTTGGCAGGAAGT
Source organism: Thryothorus ludovicianus (assembly GCA_013397245.1). Lineage (NCBI taxonomy): Eukaryota > Metazoa > Chordata > Aves > Passeriformes > Certhiidae > Thryothorus > Thryothorus ludovicianus. The sequence continues at coordinate 296,094 of VZTB01005749.1, read as the reverse complement.
AAGACCAGGATATTTTTCATTTATTCCAGACATCAGATGGTTTTTCAAGCATTTGACATATTCTGGGGGATTAAAGAACCTTCAGTTATCAGACACAGTCGTGTCAACATGAAATGAAATACTCTGAATTCTGTTTTACAGATACCATGGTATCAGCAACAGGAATATCAATTGCTTTTAGTATAGAGGGAATTTGGGAAGGAAAATAGGACCCCAAGTATTTTATCATATTACCATGGTGCTTTCCAGCTCCAACAGGCAAGAGGACTTCATAAAAAATGTACTTATATTATTTTATGTTTTCTTCCAACACAAATTAAGATGTATTGACGTCTTCATAGATATAGATAACAACAGGAATGTTGAAATATCCTTGTATCTAGAGTAAATATATCCATATTTACTGCTGGAAATTGGTTTTATGCATCAAGTCTTTTGTTATTAGGCTGGTCTCTGTGTAAGTGAATCTACCAGGCTCTAGGGATCAGATAAAATAATGTTATGTTTGCAGCTTTGGGAAAAGAAAAATACAGTGATCTGTGGCACTTTGCATGCAATATTAAATTTAGACAGTTGGGAGAGTTGACCTCAAAGGAGAAGCTCCCCTTTAGACCCTGTGGATTTCTATATAAGCAAATTTTAAGTATAGACTCTCCTAGAACTACCCTGCTAGGATGATGAATAGAGGAATCTTTAAATTTAGAAGAGAAAGTCATAGTCCTTAAAATAGGTTGCCCATCTCAAAAACTAAAATGGCTTTGGTCATTCTGTCTGGATTTGCCTTTTTAGAGAGGTCCTTGTTTAAATCAGCTGAGGGAAAATATGTCTGTGGGTGATGACAGCATAGGCTGTTATAACCCATTTCCCAAATTTACCTGTAGTGATGCCAACAGAAATTTATGGCACTGTATTCTGTATCCCAGATGTTTTTCTATAGATCTGGATTTTATAAGTTAGTGCTGAGTTCCTGCCAAAATATCACTAAATCACTGCTTTGCAGCTCGCTAGTATTTTACCTTGACCTTAATCTTGGCAAAAATCTAATTTATTCCATTTAATAAATGAATGCAGTTTGCAATGTGTTCATTACACCAGAGTTCATGAAACCAATGCTGTTTGTCCCTCTGCTTCACATGGACTTCAAGATTTTTTTTCTTTCATTTTAAGATCAATGCCTTGTGACCCACAGTATTTATTTAATAATATTCAGGGAAAAAAACAAAACTCTGTCAATAATGAAAGATGTTATTGCTGCTTGAATCCCCCCCATTCCAGTGTAAATTTTGACTCCTGTGTTCTTTGCTGGTGTTTACTCTTTGCTTTATTGACATCTCTAAAATAATTCACATTCTGCAGTTACAGAATAATATTCAATTTTGCCTTTGTCATTTGGATTGAATCCTCACTTGGAAAGATGCAATCAGCTTCCCACTGCAAATTGAATGTGTCTTTTGTCTTTTTCTTCAAGTAATTCTGTGTGTTGTCAACATTTTTGTCCTGATAACTCTGTTCTTTCTTTCACGTCCAACCAACACCTTTGTTTTTCACCTCCAAATATTCAGAAATGTCCTCTCCTTTATCTTGACTTTCATATTTTCTAGCCCTTGATTCGTTTCCAGGATGAGCAGTTCTGGCTTTGCATTATTTTCAGAGGTTACCTGTCTCTATTGTTATCCACCTCTGCTGTAAATTCCTGTGGCCAGATCCCTGCTGACCCTTGGGCAGCTCTGCTGAGCACTGCTGAATTCCTGGCTCACTGTGGAGCTTTCCTACCTCTGTCTATGCATTTCTGCTTTGTCCTCTGAGCAACAGAGGACAGTTTTTAGCAGTCCTCTGAGTATTTTTCACTCGTGACCATCTGTATTTTTGCATTCTGTCTCTTAGGCTGCCCTTTCCCTCATCTGAGTGAGCTCTGTTCTCTCACTCAGATCTGCTTTCAGGTTATCTATGTTGTCCATGTCAGGTGGGGCTCCTTCCTTGGATGTGTTCTATCTCCAAAGTAGTTTTGGGGTGGAGAACTGGATTTTTTCCTTGCCAGTGCATTGAAAAATGGCCGAGGGAGGTACTTTTGGAGAAGCCAATGCACCTCAAATGACTGAAGTCCACATTTTGAGGAAGACAGAGATAATATTTGTGCTAGGCTAATGTTTGGACGCAATAATCTTCAGGTCTTTTCCAGCATAAATGGTTCCATGGTTCTTCAAGACTTTTTATAACATTTTTTGGATAATGGCAGTTTTTAAAAGTCTATGTTATCAAAGAAACACTCAGGGGTAATTTCAAACCCACACAGGGGCTGCCAGAGGTCTTTGCCATTAACTAATGATGGATTTGGAAGGAAGCATAGATGTGTTTATCCTTGTGGTCGTGGGTCGTAGTTTCCCAGGAGACAGAGGTGAATCTTTGTGATTTGGGGAATCAGCTGCTGGATTTTCCAGCTCTTCCTGAAAAATGCTAAATGGTGAGGAGCTTGAGTGTCTGACCCAGATTCTGACCATTACTGAAGGAAACAGCAGCGTGTTGTGACAAAGATGAGCAGTTCCATTTCTCCCTGGTTTTACTGCTTGGTCTCTTTGCTCTAATTAACAGCATTTGGCCGGGCATTATCTTGCTGATAGCAGTAGCTAATAGCTGGTTGCTTAAGGCTTCAGTCATGCAGTTAGCATTCGTTTTCAGCACTAGTTTTAAGTTTTTCCTGACTGCTAACAGAGAAAAAATAATTGCTGAATATTGCCATCATCCTCTTGGAATGCTAATATATATTATAAATGTAGGTGGGAATTAGTTGAGCTTTAAGGTCCCTTCCAACCCATGCTGTTCCATGATTCTGTGATACAGGCATATGAATTCTTTGGATTTAGATCATGTAAAAACTGTCAGAATTTGGGGTTTTTTGAAATAGAGGTATAGGTACAGTTATCGAAGAAGTATTGAGCAAACCAAGCTTGTTGTGAGTAATCAAAATACACCAGCTGGATTCTTTGCTCTGCTGAAATACAACCAGTCTGCAAAATTTCATGCTGAAAGTGAACCCAGGGCTATTTGACTGGCCACGTACTGGTTTGGCTACTGACCCACAAAAATGCTGCTTTATTCAATGTTTTTCCACACACCTGCATCAGCATGAAGATAAATAAATCATTGCCTAAGTTTTTGCTGTTAGATTATTTTTAGCTCTTATTGACTCTTTCTTACCATCACTCATTAATTTTAGATTAGTTAAAGAAAGAGGATTAACAAACTTCAGCTCACAAGAGAATGATCAGCTTCTAATGACTGCCTAACATATTGATAACTATGTGAGTTTTCTTACTTAAAAAATAATTATAATTCAGGTCTATATGCTGAAATTATTGTGTATTCAGTAAGCTTAAAATTCACATTTTGGTGCTTACACAGGAGGGTTCCCTTCGTGCAAATCCTGCTGTTATTTGCATTTCTGTCAATTTATTCAGCAGAATATCTCTGACTTTATTTATCAACACAGGAAAGTTTTTTTTCCTTCCTTAGCAGAGTTTAGCAAATGCAGCATTACTGTATCACTGTAGGTCAAGTGAATCTAGCTAGACTAGACTATGTTGTTGCTTTTATTTTTAAGAATTCATTACCTGAAAAAAAACCTCTACAAAACCCTTTTGATTATCATTTCATTATAATTTTTATTTTCAAGGTATTCATAATTTCAAACAGGCTAATAAATTATTTACTTAGTATTCTGCAAGGAATTGTGAAATAAATTCATTCTCTGACTTGATTCTCTGCATGAATTTGTCTCTTGAAGTTTTTTCTGACTTTGCTCCTTGAGCGCTGAAGTAAGTGTCAGATATTTGGAAACAGGAATAGGCAAATGTACATATCTGTAATTGGCCATTTAGATAGGTCAGGGATCTTCCCATCAAAAAGTTCTGACCTGGACATTTTCTGGATCTCCATGAAGGTCTGGATTCACTTGTGCATTTTGGAAAATCAAAGTTGTTGTGGGCCAAGGCACATTTTGCATAATCCTGGTCTCAAAAGCTTCCTGCTTCGTAAATGGAGAATTATCTGCAAAGAGGATTAAGTAATATTCTGGAAGAAGATGAAACAAAGCTGGAAATTATTTTAGTTACTTCCTAAATCAATACCGCAGGGACTTCAGTCTTCTTTTAATCTGTTGTAAATGACACCTTCACTTTCCTGTGGTGGAAGTTGATGTAGCCAAGTGGATGTGACATACTTTGCTGTAGCTATCGTCATTAATTTCTAATTAAAGTGCAGTTTAACATATCAAATGTGCTGTAGTAGGAAACAAAGACTGGTCTATAATAATATTGAAGAAATGGGATACAAATAAACACATTATTTTATTATCTGCAGACTTGCTTTGATGTACTTGAACAGTGTTTTCTTATTCATATTTCCTCTTCATGTGGTGGCAGTCAAAATCAGACCTCTGACACTTCTAGAAAATCTGTGTTTCTGTCCAGTTTTTCGTAGGAACAGGTTGCTGTACTTTTGCCCTCCTGATCCCTTTTGTGTTTCTGGGAAATGAGCTGAGTTTTATGCCCACAATTTACAGATTAAATATATCTGTATATATATCTTATATCTCATCTGTGTATTTTAAGGACTGGACTTTCAAAAAAATATACAGATGCTTGAAGTTCACCATCAATAATAATTTTGATATTCCCTCTAGCCTCTTCTACTTCAAAGTCTGGGGAACTGAAAGAGAAATAACTTTAAAGAATTTTTAACCTTTTGCAGAAAATTTATAGGATTTGGGGTTTTTTTGGTTTTTTGGTTTTTTTTCAAAATTGGGGGCCAGATTTAGAAGAAAAGTTAGATCACAAGGATCTGAAAATGACCTAGGCAGTGGGAATGTAGGGATGACATTGTGGCCGAGTTATTCATGAAGTTATCTCATGCTGCAGATGACAGGAGCACCATCATTCACATTATTAGAGCAGGCAGGATCCCCAGTTAAAATCAGGTCAGAAATAGCTGAAGGTTTTGATCAGATGATTCCATGTGATGCAGGATGAGCAGGAAAAGGCTGATAAATCCTTCTGGAGCCACAATGGGCTCACATCAGTGAGGTCCAACCTGGCCTGGGACACTTGCAGGGATCCAGGGACATTCAGGGCCTGCCCACCCTCACAGGGAAGAATTTCTCCCAATATCCCATCTAAATTTACCCAATGTCAGCTTGAAGCCTTTCCCCCTTAAGCATCTTGAGATGTTGCTCTGGAATGGATGATCTCTCATATGTTTTTCATCTTTCAGAGCCACAGACTTCAAAAAATTCCAGATAAATACTTCAGAGGATAGATATTTTTATTATTTTTTCATGGATTATATACATTCTGTTTGTTCTTTGATTCCAGAGGCTTCTAATATGGATAACAATTGTCCAGCTGCTGCAGAAATAAAGGTTAAAAATGGATTATAGATCATCTGTGCCTTCCTCAACGTAAAATGTCAGCACCTTTTGTCACTGCGTCAGTAATAAGGCAAAAAAAAATAAGGAAATTTAGGAAATGTTCTAAGGGAAGCTCTCTTCTTTGGTTTATCAGTTACAAGGAATGTGGAGAAAAGGGTGTATCAGCGGAAAAATCTATTAAAAAATCATTGCTGAGGAAAGAAAATGTTTCAATTTCTACCACTTGTTTGTTGTTCTCAGAGGGATATAAGACTCTGCTGTTCCTTTCCATGTTTTTCAGTTGACTTCCATCTGTTCTTCCAGAGAGGAGCTAGAAAAGAGGTCAAATAGCACCAGCAAAATTTTAGATGACAATAGATGGAGGCATAAATCTGCATTACAAATTTTGCTCTCTTTTTCTGCCATCTACCAATAGAATTTTTACTTACATTCCAACAAATTTGTGTTTTTTTCCGGAAGTGCAGCCTTCAATTCCTTTGCATGAAGAATAGAGGTCCTTCTTACACCAGGGGAAGTTCTTGGCTTATTCCTCCTAGATTTTTAAGTTCTTGCTTGCACCTCTCTTGGACAACTTGCATTGTGATCTTCTCAAGCTCCACCTCCAAATGCAGTAGGACTGAGCACAGTTCCTGAAGGAAGTGTTTCCAGGATCCCATTCATCTCTCCTTCGATGCTGTATGCAGCATTAATCTGACCCCACACCCAGGGAGGGAGTGAATGAGTATTATTCATCTCAACCTCATGTCGTGGCAGTAGAAAAGTGCCCAGGATGGCAAAGCAGACTGTGGGGCCTCGAAAGAATAAAGCAAAGGAAGAGAACAGGAGAGGCCCTGGTGGATAATTCTGGCTGTTGAAGTGTTTTGAAATTTTTCCCTCCAAAAATGTTAGGGGGCCACAGATTTGCTCCCTTAAAGCTTAAGGATCACTGTAGCTCTGTTCTGACTAATGCAGTCTGCAGCTCTGAGCAAAACCAAGCCCCCAAATTTGGGCCTGGTGTCACAAGAGTGGAGCTGGGTTTAAAATGTCATTTGTGTGCAGATAATGATTTCAATGGAACAAGACAGTCCTGGAGCACTGGATCCAAAGGATGGAATTCAGAGCTGATTCCAAATGCTCACCACCATCCCTGCACACATATTACAAGAACTGCCTTTCCCCAGTTTTGATTTTGGCTCTTGCTCCTCTCTCCTTATTTTGCAAAGGTATGAGCTGGGTTTGAGGGATTAATGAACCCTTTAAGCATCCATCTGGGATACTGTGTGTGAAACATATGGTGTGCTGGGAGAGCCATTTGGGAAGGCAGGACCGGGAAGACAATCCCCGCTCCTTTTTGCCTCACAGGTGCCCTCCTGCCAGGAGACCTGCAGACCTCTCTGAGAGCAGGGAGTGCTCTACTGGAACACTGCCATTTGATCCAAGCTTATATAGTGAAAAAGTTTCTAATAACCTCTTAGTTTACTGCACTTAGTTCATTTATTTAGGAGAATAAAGTTTTATATAAATATATGGAAACTTGGAATACTTTCTGCTTGTGGGGGGAGGGTGAGCATGGTTTAAAGGCTACAAAGAAACTGCTTCTGCTGCCAGGACTATTCACTTTGTAATCTCAATGCCTCTCTTTGCCAGAAATAATTCAGAAATGCCCAAGAAACAAGATGAGGTTCCTTTGGTGTCTGATAAAACACAGATGACATATGTTCCTAATGCGAGAGGACTGGGAGAGCCACAGAAGGATCTGTTGCTGTTTGGCCTTACAAGTCTGACTACATAATTAAAAGAACTTCACAGAGGAAATGAGAAGCTAAATGGGGTTTTTAATTCTTGGAGAAGCTGCTGACAATGTTTTTCTAATAGAAGCCAGCCTTGGTTGTCAGTTTTGAAGGACAATATTCAGTGACCTGACAGTTTGAGGCTTGTAAATGAAAGATCAGTTGTGTTGAACCTGCAGGGCATTCTCTAGTTTTTCTAAAAATTGCTCTCCCCCCTTGAACAATTATCAAATGTGCTTAAAAAAATTATCATTTTGACCATCTTGAAATAAAACTGCTCTGCTGCAGAAGTGGATTCTGACTGGGATAAGTCTTCCCTGTACAGAGGGCTGATCCAACCCAGAAAACGATTCATGTCTTGAAGGATAAGCACCAATCTATCAGGCTCATTGTTTAGCTGCTGTTTTAACTGCTCAGATGAAGGAACAGGAGGTGATTGTTTTTATGGAGAGGTTGGAGGGCTTGACAGCACCTGAAAACTGTTAAGTTCCAGAAAAACACAAATCCAATGCAGTCATCTGAGGCACATTCCATCATAATGAGCCTGTCTGTTGGGATAAGCAGGGAGAGTTCCTCATGGTCCAGTTGTAACTCAGAGAAGTTTTCCTTTCCTTGGGTTTATTGAGCTTGCTGTGCTGTGGAAGGGTTTGTTTTTTTCTTCTGCTGGTGCTCCCCGGGTAGTCTTCTGCACTTGACAGATATCTACCATTTGAATTTTCTGTGTAAAAATACTGGAGATGGTTAAACTCCTTCCTACCCAATGACACCTGAAAGACATGCAGCAGTTTAATAGTTTCCTCAAAGTGTCAAAACATAATTCATGTGTTTATTATGGGATGCATATGTTGAAAATATTTTCTCTTTGTTCAGAATAGTTCACAGACATGATTTATGTTTTAGGAATAGGAAGTATTCTTGTTTTCTAGTCAGAAATTCAGCTTCCCTTTGGTATCTGTGGCATGCAGGGTTCATGGATGTACCAGAGTTTCAGGGAGAGAAAATACCCCAAAAGGCTCCTGGGCTGAGATAAAGACAGGGAGAGATCACTCACCTGCTACTGTCACTGGCAAAACAGATGTGATTTGGAGAAAAATTAATTTAATTTATAACAGCTCAAGTCAGGGTAATGAGAAATATAAAACAGATCTTAAAACACGTTCCCCTCCACCCCTCCCTTCTTGCTGGGTTCAGCTGATTTTCCTCCCGATTTTCCCCCATAGTGGCACGCGGGGATGGGGACTGGGCGCCATGGTAAGTCCATCACCTGTGGTCATTGGTGCTCCTTCCTCCTCAGTCAGTGGCTGGACTCCTCACACACCTCTGCTGCCCCAGAGAGAGGAAGAGAATCCTCCATGAACTTCTCCACCATCAGTTCTTCCCATGGGCTGCAGTTCTTTCCAAAGTGCCCCAGTGTGTGTCCCTTCCGTGGGGTGAGTCCTTCAGGAACAGATTTCTCCAGCATCTCCTGCAGGATCACAGGACCCTGCTGCTGCCCAGCCCCCCTGTGGGGTCCCAGCCTCCCTTGGGCATCCCCCTGCTCCAGCGTGGGCTCCTCCATGGTGATGCAGCTGGATCTCCGCGTCCCTGGGGACCTCCATGTGCTGCAGGGACAGTGCCTCTGGCATCTGGAGCACTCCTGCCTCTCCTCCTCCCCTGCCCTGGGGGTTTGCCAAGCTTTTTCTTACACATTTTCTCACTCAGGTGCTCCCACTGTTGCTGGTGGGCTTGGCCATGGCCAGCATCGAGTCCATGCTGGCTCCATCAGACCCGGCAGAAGCTTCCAACAGCTTCCCAGAGCAGCCACCCCCACAGCCCTCCCTGCTGCCAAACCATGCCACACAAACCCAGAGGAAGTGTCTGCTGTAGGTTGTCTGTTTTGATACCATCAGAGCAGGAGGGTGCAAGCAGCAGAGGTAGAATTCATCCCTGAGCGTGCTCTGCTCCATACTACTGCTTTAGTAACAGAGTAGTTTCAGGTGGGGAGGACTAAAGATGTAGCAGCTATTATTAGCAAGGCTGCCTCTAAGAAGGTGTTTATTTTAGTCTTGCATGACTCACCCTATTCTTACATAAAAGACAAGACAAAGTGCAGTTCACTGACTTTGGTCACTAATCAAAACACTGGCAAACCCTCAAAGTGCCTGACTTCCCGGTGGTGCCTGTCTTTTTAATCTGTGTCTTGCTGCATGACAAAGGGGAGGAAATAAGGAACCACAGTTTATTCTTTTTGTGACTAAATATTATCTAGGAAGATTTTAACAAATCCAGCTTTTACAGTGAAAGTTCTGCACCTATATAATTCACAGTGAGGGTTTTTTTGTTGTTTGCTGCTTTTTGCTGGCTGTCACGGCATGGGATGCAGTCATTGCTTTCGGCCACATTACATCTCCAGCAACCTTCCAGATGGGCTGCAGCTATGTCAAACAAAATTCTTCATCTCTTCTTGATAAATTATGTGATAACCTCGGGGTGAGGCCAAAAAAATAGAGAAAAAAAGGAAAAATAAATCCAGTTACGCACAGTTAAGTGAGGGCATCTTCATTAACCCAGGATGAGGATGCTGTAGTAGCAGGGAGTGAGTGAGAGGCTGCCCATGAGCTTTGTAGAGAGGTGGTCCTCATTTTCAAAAGCATGAGAAGGAAAACATAAAAGCAGCACATGCTCCAAGGCAAAAAGAATGTCACTTTTCCAGGGAAAGCAAAGACAGGAGCAAAGAAGGCAATTGAAGCCACAGTTGATAATAAGGATTTCCCAATGGAATTATTTAAGAGGATTTTGCTAATGTTTTGGTTGGAGCTGTGATGAATTCAGTACTCTAGACTTTAACAAAAAATTAAAAATTATACTGCATTTCCTGCTTAGAAGGCAAAGCAACAAGTGAAAACAAAATATATGACTTAGACCACGCTGATTTGAAAAGTGAAAGATCACTGTCTTTTCCAGGTGGAGGAAACTAACCTTGATTTCTTGTCACAACTGCAACCCCATCCTTCCTTTATATTCTTGGCTTATAAAATTTATCCATTTTGCTTTCTTGTTTGGGCGTGTGCCCTCCTGGCTGAAGAAAACAGTCCTAGCTCTGAGTTATGCTTTGTTAGTGGCTTAGCTCCTCACTGTTATCAAGAGCTTTTTCCATGGTTAAAGGATGAATTTGGTCCTAATTCTTGCTTCACCCCTGTTTCCCTGATTATTTAGTTGATCTTTCTGAAGTTGGTGGGAAAGATTTGTATTTGTCATATTCCTGCCTAGTAAGGGTGATCTAGAATTTGTAAAGTGTCTCAGTGCAGAAAAGCTGAGCCACCCTCAGTAGGAATAGACTTTAATGGCACCAAATTAAGGCTCTGATAAAATACTCTTAGAACTCAGAATGCAGGCAGACAGGAATATATTTCCCATGCATAGCAGGAGGCATGTTATCAAAATAAAGTAAAGGTTTAGGTGATTGATTTGTAGCTAAGAACATCACAACTGCGCTGTCAGGAAGGGAAACTTCAAGTTATAATCACAAAAGGTGCTGTTAGGCCTCCTTTGGGTTCTGAAAGAGAACTTTCAATTGCTAAGCAACTAACCCCAAGATCCTGCCTGTTCTGGAGCTATTATTAGTTTAATCTTGGTGCAGATAGGTAATGATACAGTTCTAAGATGCAGTTTTGGCTTGGTTTCTAAAGTTTCAATGAATTTGCCTTGTTTTATGTGCAGCAGGGACAATTTTTTGCCTCTATCCTACGGTTTGGGTTTGTAGGAAGGAGCTCAACCTACGGAAGGATGTCCATGCCCATGGCAGGAGGGCTTGGACTCTAAAGATCTCTTCCAATCCAAATCATTCTACAGTGCTGGGATTTTATGATAAAATTACTTATTTTTGAGCAATGATGGAAACATATTAGATGGTAACTTGAGAATCTGATGCTTTGAGGAGGCTGCATCCTGTTTTCTAGGTCTTTGATCTCTAACCAAAGTGACAAAATGTCTGTTTTTAGAGTTCTTGCATCCACACAACTTCCTACACATGCCTATGCCATAGATGCAGGAAAACTTTCCAGAGAGTTGCTGCTACTTTCTTACAGATCTTCAATTTCTGAGTACTACTCTGTGAGACACTCTCTTCTTTTCTCTTTGAAAATAATGCTGAACCGGAATGTCCGCAGAGATCAGGAATTCCCAAGCAAACAGCCACCAGGCCCACAGGAATAGCACAGGAAATCAGGAAACCCGAATTATTGGCCCTAACCTTGACATACAAACCCCAGTGAATTTTACAAATGAGTTTTTCCAGTTTTGGATGCAGCCAATTCCTGAATTAAACAATGAGATTCAGTCTCTCCAGGAGCATAAAACTTCCAGCTCTTTCCTTCTGAGCCAAAACGCTGAGAAAGAACTGCCATGTAAACATAGAGAAAATGCCTTTAAAGCTTTCTGCTGAGGAAATGTTCAGATTCCAATTTGTGCTTAAAAGGGCAATTTTCCAAGTCCTTTGTCCTTTTGTTTTATTTTCAAGTAGCCCTTGCATGTTGTACCAACATTGGCCATTTGATGGAGTCGGTATAGTCTATCAGATTAGAGCTGCTCTACCCCACTTAGAAATTAGAAGGACTAATTAATGGCATCTTTTTTTCTGCCTAATTGATTTATTTAATTGTTTTTAAAGTGCTGCCTCAGAACCCCCCAGCTTTTCACTGTTGCCATTCCTTTTGGCAGAGTTATTTCTAGTGCCTCCAGTGCACACACATACATTTTTCTCCATTCCTCCGGACAAAATTGTGCTCCCTCAGTAAGGAATGTGCTCTGGGTGATAAGCATATATTATATATGTGTGTGAAAGGAGCTATGTATTTGCAACAATGGCTCACTTAACTATTTCAGACAGCATATATTTAGGGTGGCTAAAAATAGTTTTGATTTCAGAGACTCTCAGGAGCTTTGGTTGTGGACCAGGCATTCCTTGCAATCCGCAGGAAGATGCTCTGAGGGCTGACAGTCATGCAGCAATCAAAGCCAGTGGCAGATATTCTGCCTTGGATTTGTGCAATTCCAGCAGTGCTGCCTGTGCAGGATTTGGGGGACACAGTAGTAAGAGTGAGTAACACACACTAAGGCTGCTTTTTCAAAGTTTCCTAGAGCTGATGCTTTTATGTTGCCTCAGTCAGACTTCAGAATCTAAATCGTGTCTTTCATGGCTGTCTTCCTTGTAGTCTAAAAAAACCCACCTGGAAATCAATAAAAACCATATTAGGATGCGCTGAAATTGTCCCTCTACCGTTGCCAGACTTGTCAATGCCAGTAACTGGGACAAAGCTGATTTAGGTCAAGGTATTTGGAGAGAAATCAAATGTGATGCTACTGCAATTTGGGCAATTAGGCAGAGAGCTCAGAGCTGGAATAAAAAAGATTATGGCACTCAAGGAGAATCAATCACTACCTTAAAGTCATCTAAAATTTATACATTAGGGTTGTGAGTGTGCCTCCTTCTCACAGTTCTGTCTCCATGGGAGGTGGGAAAGCCATGTGAGCAACATGGCACTAAGGGAATCGTTCCTGCTAGCTATGAAATGGAATTGGTGACCTCCAGCAGGGTTACCCGGTGCATGTTTGGCAAAATGCAGAGCTCCTTTTCCCGGGTTTATGTGCAACATGTAGAATTCACATAGGCTGGGAAATTCAAGAATTCCACATTCTCTGGGATGTGTGGCCGCTGGCAGGGAGCAATGTGCTGTCACACAGATGGAGTCAGGCTCCAAAGCAAGGCAGCTGTGCCCATCCAATCCCAGGAAATGGTCCCCAGCCCTTGCTGCTCCCCAAATCCTGTGGTGGGAGTGCCCTTGGAGGTGCTGGCCCAGCAGGATTCAGTAGCCCTGCCGAGGGTCAGTGCTTGGGAGGGACTGGATGAGGTGGGTGACATTCCATCTGCATTGCTGTCCCTGGCTCCTCCGGGATGGGATTTAGGATGAAGTTTTGGCACATCAGGTGCTCACAGGAGTCATTCCAACCCTTTGGGTGGTTTTATCTCCTGTGCAGGGGGATGCAGGTTGCTGAGCACCTCAGGAATTTGAGCTCCTGAGTCTCCCTGAGCCTGTCCATCAAAGGCAGTATCTGAGTCACCCTGACACAGCCTTTGGCAATTCCAACTTTGTGGGAAATATTAGCTCTTTCTAGAGTGCCTCCAAATTTTAAACCTTTGCTTAAGAGCTTGGTTAGCATTTAAACTCCATTCTACAACACCCAGATACAAATTTAATTTGAATTATAAGGGATTTTCATAATTTGGTGTTTAAATTGAAGTTTCCCTTCCTTAATTTTGGAAGGACATAGCATTTCTACCCTTCAGTGTGAGGCAGCTCCATCTCTTTCTGTTCTTCACAACATAAATTTATTTTCTGATCTTTCCTTGTGTGCTTAAGACTTCGTTCACATTCCAAAATATTTACCATAAAATCAAACTCAGTGGGGCTTGTTTGTTAACTTTGGGAGCTGAGTTGCAGAGAAAATTTAGTTGGCAGGAGAACAAGCCTTCAAAATTGTGATTTTGGACATCTTTTCTAGTTATTCTAAAATTACTGTTGGTACAAATGAGGCCGCTGCTTTCTGATTGAAAATCCTGTTCTGTTCTTGTTGTTTAGGCTTTTTTTTGTGACTCGTGCTTTGTTTGTCTCACTCTCTCCCGTGCCTGTGCTCAGGTTTGGGGCATGCTTGTGTTCTGCTGAGCTGCTGTGCTGGCACGAGGTTGTGCAGCTCTTGAGAGCGTTCCTGAAGTGTCAGTGTGTGACAGCACTGATTCAGCCCCAGCATCGCCCAGCTGACGGGGCTGCTGCTGCCTGCGGGTGCTGCGAGGAACAAGGAGGCAGGTTGGGCTTCCTTCTGGCCACTAGAAGGCAGGAAGTGTCTCCAAAGGTGTTTCCAAAGGTTTGTTTGGATCCAGAACTGGACTGTGCGAAAAATGTCCCCGGAGCAGAGGCTGCAGCATCCCTGGCTGGGAGCGGTGCAGAAGGCAAAGCCTTGCTCCACTGCCTCTGCCTTTTGCTGGGAGGGTTCTCCCTCGGGACTGGTGCTCTCTGTAGCCAAGGTGGAGCCTCTTTAAAGGCCAGGAAATTGCCTCGTGCTCTGTGAGTCACCAGATCATCCCAAAATAGATTTTTATTTCCAAACTATTTACAAATAAAATCAAACCTAATGAAAGGTTTGTTGGTGATTCTTATTCACTATGACAAAATGCTCTGAGGAATCCTCCATTATCCTCCTCTGATGCTTGTTCACTCACCAAAATAAACCATTCCTTCTTAACAGAGGAGCTTTTTGCACTTACACTTTTGCTTGAGAAGATAAAAAGTGGTTATTCTGTGTGGAGAGTAAGTAAATTAGAATGCCGCTTGTTTGAAGTGGTAACAAAAAGCCTCATTATGAATTAATGAAGTTGCTCTTATAAACAAGTTTATTTTCTTTGAAAAGAGCTGCAAAAGTTGTCTTCGGTTTCTTTTGTTGAGTTAATGTTTTGTAACGTGGTATTTGTGCCTCGTGTCTGTCTTACATTCCAATTGTGCCTATAGATTTAAATGTTCTTTTGAGGTTGTTTTAAAGTAAACATTTCCATGTTTGTGACTATGCTGTGCAGTGACTCCATCACTGATACCTGTTTTTGGGGTTTATCTTCAATTTGGGAAGTCTGACATAAAACAGCACAAAAGCTGCAGTATGGTAAATGCAATCAGTAATTTCCTAAATTAAAATAGGACACTCACACATCATCAGCTGACTGATGGGTGTCTTCATTCTGATCTAACACAGAAAACATTTTTTATGTGAGTTTGGTTATTCTGTATGTGCTCAGGCCCAGATTTCAGTCCTCATTCCCATGGCCTCCGAATTAAACTTCCAAGGGATTCCAAGTTTAAGGCAGCCTCGTTAAAACTAACATAGCTTTAAGAAAGAATTATCTCCATCTGCTCTAAGATTAGGCTTTCCTGCATGAAGAGGAATGCATGAGCAATACATTTTTTTAAAAAATATTGTTCTTAGAGCAGATGCATTTTCTGGAAAGTGACTGTATGTGGGAGGAGGAAATATAGATTATCAACACATGATGACAACACTTTCTGTCAATATATCTGTGTAATCTCTGGGAAGGTTTTAACAGAAAATCACTGAAATGTACAGAACCAGGCAGTTTATATCCCATGTACAGGGTTTAATTTTAAATTGTGTTGCCTGACTAATGGGTGCTTACCTAATGTAAATTAATACTGGGCTGTATTATTAATGCTCATAAAGAGATCTATATTTTGATCCATATTTTAGAATTCTTTGCCTAATGGCCTTTAGTGTAGGTATGCACAGCTTTAAAAATAGAAGGGCTCAGCCTGCGAGCTTCTACCTCCTGTAAATACTTATCAAGTGGTTCATTCAGAATTCAAATAAAGATCCATTGTCCTCCCAGTGCTTGCATAATAGCACTGCAACTCCCCATTTGAAAAAATGATATTTTAAGGGAGGAACACAGCCTCCTGTTTTCCTCCAGTGTTGGGTTGGGAATTGTTTAATTGGGTTAAAAGCCCTTCATCCCTTTTGGGGGCAGGGTATGCAGGTGGGTGTTCTACCAAGGGCACAGCAGGAACGGGAATGCTGCCTCTGCTCCCTCTGCCCCCCGTTCCTGTCCCACACAGCAGCACGGGAGGAATGTTGGGAATCAAGAAATTAGTTCCCCTCTGAATCCCTCAGAGGGTGAAGAGAATGTAGAATTTGAGTTAAAGCCTTTAGAGAAATTAAGATATATTAAACCACACAAGTAAATTAGTTGGAAACAAGCCTGGGTAAGAATAAGCTTTCATGCTTTCTAAGTGCTCTTAGTAGAAGCAGAGGGCTGGTGCCCCAAGTTCCAATCAGAGTTCAGTGCTTCATAGACATAACTAAAACACAGTAGAATATTGTTTTGCATTTCTAGATTGAATTAAGAATATAAACAAGATAGAACATGAACACACATAGAACAAGTCACATAGATATATGGAAAGGTGTGTAAGAACTGACACTGTACTTGCATGTTAATGAATCATTTTAATAGGTGTAAAGAAGATTGTTTTAGCATTGTGTTTTCAGCTGATTAGTCAATTTAAGGTTAAAACCCTGAAATAGAGGCCTACAAATTAATCCATCCACCTACCTGCCTACACATGTTGCTGCTGCTTGCTGCTGCTTGCTTTTGCTGCACACATCCACACAGAAGAAAGAAGAAAAGAAGGAGAAGAAGGATGGAGAAGCTGCTGCCGCTGCTGCCCTGCTCAAGACTCTACACCAAAGAAAAGCTTGGGAGCTGCTGCTGCCCTGCTTGGCACTCTGTGCCAGAGAGAGGCTTGGGAACTGCTGCTGCTTTGTTCAGGAACTTGTACCAAGAAAAGCTGCAGGAGCCACTGCTCCTGCTCAAGACATGCCCAGGAAATTTTAGCAGACTTTAAGAATTCTGAACTCTCGCCTTCAGACCGATGTATTCACACAATACATAATTCTACAGCAATCAATTACAGCTCATGTCTCACAGAGATCCCCAAATCATAAACTAACAACTCGACAGGGGAAGCTGGAGCTGGCTCCAGGGACAGGCCTGGCTTGCAAATGCACTCTGCCCAAAGGGGATCCTGTTCTTCGTGCCACCCTGGAGGAGCTGAGGGAGGCAACAGGGATCGATGGTGGCACAGGGTTGCCAAAAGGAGGCTCGTCCAAAACTCGTCAGCAGAACACACCAGCTCCACCCACTGTGCTGCTCAGATCACAGTGACAGTCTGTGATCCACAGCAAAATTATCCTTTCTAGTTTCGATGATTTTTCCCCTCTGGAGTCAGTTTATCAGAAGGGCCTCGCGACACGTCAGCGACTCCGCTGCGGGAGCGGCAAACTGGGATGGGGCTGACTGGCCAGCAGAGGAGCATGGAGGGATGGGAGTTTGTTTTGCCACTGCTCCAATGAGCAGCTTGGCTTGCATTTCTTTTCTTTCCTTTCCTCAGTTTGCTTCCCCCTCGGAGCAACCCCCAGCAGAGGAGGCTGACTGTGGCTATGCCCAGGGAATGAGGTGGAAGCAGCTCTGCTTGCAGTGGTTAAGAAGTTTTAGATTTTCATGCATGCTTTCATCTGTGAAGGGCAGACGTGCTAGAGAGGTTTCTTTACTATATGGGTGACCTCTAGTTTGCTATTTTTGGTACCCTATTTTTGGTGCTGTCTCTGTACCATAATTTATAGGCTATGAGAATAAATTCAATGTAAGACGCATGTTCACAAGATGAATAATGTAAAGGTACTCTCTGTTGCACTTCAAACTTCATTTTAATTTCACTGAATTTTAAACTAGCATATATATTTTTGAGCATTGAAATGTGGGAAAAAAAAATTAGTTATTGGCTTATCTTCAGTGAGTTTATTTTAAGGGAAAAAAGAAGGAAAACAGATGTGCACAGTTCATTGGATTTTTTTCCTGAGAGAAGTTAAAACATGAGAAGTTGCCACCTCTTGCACCTGGCAGAAACTGGACAAATTCATCTTAAGTGCCACTTAATTGATTGCGGAACTCTGCAGTTCAATCAACTGCAATAAAGTTAATTGAACCTCTCCAATGAAATGTGACTTAAACCGAAGGATTCAAAATAGGAACAGGTACTAATTAATGGAGGCCATTATTTTTGATAGGACAGGGTCCAAGTAATTGAGTGATGTTTAAATATTCTGTGTAGTCTCATGAGGATGGGAGTCACGTGCGACAGCTTTCAGGTTAGGTATAAGGATGCAAAATGCAAAATTTTAGATGAGAGTGCTAATTTAACATAGTTCTGCCTTTTAAATCA
Source organism: Thryothorus ludovicianus (assembly GCA_013397245.1). Taxonomy (NCBI): domain Eukaryota; kingdom Metazoa; phylum Chordata; class Aves; order Passeriformes; family Certhiidae; genus Thryothorus; species Thryothorus ludovicianus. The sequence goes on along the minus strand of VZTB01005749.1, from coordinate 278,083 downwards.
TGCCATGGCTAAGAGATGAAAAGCAGCTTTAACCCTGCTGCTTTTTTGGGGCATCAGCTTTGATCCCAGACGAATCCAGTGAGTTTGTACTTACTAGAAGAAAAAAAATTGTGCATTTCCTTTGAGGGAGGTCAGACACTGGCATGGGGCCAATCTTAGCTGGGTGAAACACAGATGAATGAATGTATGACCATCTTTATAGGCTGCTTTGACTAAAGTTAGACACATTTAAAAAACTAAAAAAGGTCTTTGAAGGACTGACAGCTGTTATGCTCCATTCAGGTTTTCAATTTTGTCATATTATTAAAATATATATTTAACCAAGACAGGAGATTACTCCCACATGATATGTTTGTAGAATGCTGGGAAAGTAAGGGGAAAATAAAGGCTGCTTAGGATTTTGGTAGTTTGACACAGGAAAAAAGAAAAACTTAATATAAACTGGTTACACTCAGGAAAAAAATTAGAAAACCACCAGTTCTTCTCAGAGTTTCTGGGCCTAACAGGAATAGCAGGGACGAGATAGCTGAGAAGTTCCAAGATGGAGCTTGGCTAAATGTTAAGAAACAAATTTTGTGATGCAGTTGCCATGACAACCAAGGAGTCTGGAGTTTATGATCTGAGATGCCTCTTCCTCCTAGTGCCTCTCTCAGAAATAGATGTTCCTGAGCACAGCTGAAGCTTTGGTGCAGCTCGGGGGGATGGAGCGCTGCCGGCTGAGCCCTTCCTCGACAGCCTTGCTATCTCCAGGCAGAGACCACATGCACAAGGCAGTCCTTTTGCCACTGCTGAATCAGCCCAGGGAAATGTCTTTGCCTGGCTGGAGCAGCCCTGCAGGTCCCAGGTTCCACCAGGCTCCAGCCTGTCCTACTGCCCTTGCCCAGAGCGAGCCAGGCAGGAACACCTCCCTTTGCCATGGGAGCTGCAGCAGAAAAGGCACAACATTCCTCGTGTGCAAACAGGGGGAAATGTGGTGGCAGGATGGAATCCAAAANCAGAAAAGGCACAACATTCCTCGTATGCAAACAGGTGGCAGGATGGAATCCTAACCCTCAGAACGTTGTCTCTCCACAGGGTGTTTTCCATTTTTTTATAGGCATCCTATACCTTGTTTGTGTGCCCCAATATTTGAGTTTATGCCAAGAAATTTATACTGTAGCAAGGCGAAGAATGGTTTAGATGTTTTTCCCTTAATTCATACGTACTTCTTTTCTGAAAGGCTGTCAAATACTTCCTTATAATATTTTTCCCTCTGGAGAAACACCATAAATTACTGAATTCAGGTGGGAAGTTTCCTCCTTTGATCACCTAGTCCAATTCCACGCTCACTGGCTTCATCTTTGCATCATCCCATGCAGTGAGGCCACAGGGCAGGCCAATTTATGAGCAAGTGGATTACTGCAAAAACATCATTAATGCAAGATGTCAGCTGGAATTTCCACATCGTTGTATCCCTGCTTCTGTGAAGCCTTTTTGTTTTTTTTTTTCTTTTTAACAGCACCATTTAGATAAACAGAATGCATGAATGTAAAAGACACCTCTGAATTGTCTTTTACACCAAAGTAGATTAAATGGGATATGGTCAAACACCATTGGGAGTCAGTGATGTTTGTGTGGGAGAGCAAATTGTAAACAAACTTCCCATTTGTATTAGAAAGTCTTCAGGAATTTTCCAGAGACTGTTCAAGGCCTGTTTCAGAAACTGTTGAAATAAATGAATAGTTGGAGCCTGGTGGACAGAAGCCATTTGCTTCTGTCTGTTTAAGCTTCTGTGATGTGGTGGGAATAATTGGGTTTGCAGAGACAAATTCATAAATTAATTTCCATTATGAAACTCATATATTATATTATTACTTTCTATTTTAATCTAAGACACAAGTTAAAATCATGGGCTAGCTTTTTGAGAGAGTGAATCTTGATATCATTTGTGGTGAAATGCATTTTGTAAGCACAAAAAATGTCATTACACCAGAGCATCTTTTGGCTTTGGACCTTTTTAACTCACGTCGTCCTTTGGATCTGTGGTCATTTTTGCATGCAGACCTTTCCCGGGATGCTCAGGGAGAAGTAGGCTGCCAACAGAATCTGTTCAAGTTTATTTTCACAGAAGCCTTTCTGGATTCCCTGTGTACCCTTGTGCTGTCCATAAGCCTGTTAAATCTAGCTTTTAGGATGAATTTAGAGCATAAAATAATAGGATTTTTGACACTACATACGCTTGTCAGGTGCAAATCTGGGACATCTGTGCTGGTTTGTGCTAAATGCTGCTCCATCCCAGTATGGCCACAGACACCACAACCCATTTTCAGTGGGTAACCCCTGGGCTGGCACTGTAGGTTTACTAAAAGTGCAAATAAATTCCCCAGAAGTGTCTGGGTCACTGTGTCTTTCTTCCTCTCACATTTCAGTCTCCAGATGGGAAACCCTTAGTGGCTGCTGACAGGCAGTGCCACGTGCACAGCTCCGTGGTTGCTTGCCATGCAGAAGCAACATTTGAGCCTGCAAAATCCCTCGTGGGCTATTTATTTTCACTGGTACAAATTGTGATTGGGTTTGTGCGTGTGAAATATTTATCAAAAAGGGTGAATTTTAAAAAGCGTGTGGGCAGGGGGTTGTAAGTGTGTGTAACGGGTTTGGGGGTTTGTTAGGGTTTTTTTCAAGTAGTGCAGTGGAGAAGGAAGAGCTTCTGAGAAGCTTCTGGGAGGATGTGCATTCTCAACTTCAACCATTCCACCAATGGGCATTCCAAGCATAATGATGGAGTTCTGTGTACTTAATTACAGTTAAAAAATATTTTTCACTTTTCCACTGTGGGAGTGTTTTGGTAATTGAAGGATTAGGATGAGGCATGGAAGAAATCGAGATTTTTTTTAATTTTTTTTTTTTTTTTTAATTAATAGAACAAAGTCTGCAAAGGTCTCTTTCTCTCTGGTAGTGGGTTTTATTTTTTCTTTTTGCGCCTTCCTGCAGGACGGCTGCTCTGGTGAATGTGTTCCACCCCATGGATCTGCCAGCTTATGTACTATATAATATTATATTGTATTATATTGCATTACATTATATTCTATTATTTTTCAACCCATTGCATAACTGTGAATTCCAAAATAAAATTATACTTTTATCCAGCCTGTTTAGACTATTTTTAAAGACATTCAGTCTATGAGATCAGATTACTTAATAAATTAATTCTCTCAAAGTAATTTCCATCCCATTGTCCAGTAACCAGACGATAATAAAGGATGATTTTCAAAAATACAGAATTCTGAGGCTTTTCCCAAGAGTCCAGAGTGGATAGAGGGGAGTTGTCGAAATTGTGGGCTGTCCCAAGGGACAGTTTTCCTTGCATTTGGTTTATTGGGTGACCAGATTTCATTGATGTAACATAGACCCAGCCTCCTCACATGTCTATTTCTATTATCTATTTTCACTTATTTATGAAGAACATGGGGAAAAAAGCTTGGTGCAGGTGTGGAATATTAGAAGGAAAATAAGAATCTCAGGTTTTGCACTGAAAGATTGCAGAAAAGATGCAGAAGGATTGGGTTGCAGAAGAGGGAAAGACACAAATTTCTGCTTGCCAAACAACTTTATTCTTTGTTTCTAAAGCTTCCTTCCAAACACTTAGCCACTAAAAGAAAAAGTAGCTTTTGAGTGTTTTGAAGAGTGAGATTACATTTAATACCAAGAACACGGGTGATTATGAAATGAATTGGCACAGTTGGAGTAGGTATCTGTTTTACTGGTTTACAAACTCCCCCCTGCCAAAGCCTGAAGTGGAAGTCGAGAGAGGTTTGCCTCCAATTATTCACACCTGGAAAAGTTTTGCTGAATAATATCAAACTAAAACTGTCAGACAAACCTGCTTGAACTCTGGTGCCTCACTGCTCAACGACCCGTCCTGCAGTCATTTGGCTTCTGGGTGAAATATTGAAGAAGGGTTGAAGAGATGATGTCCCTGAAATCCTTATAAGCTATTGACAATTCCCAAGTTATTGCTTTGTAATCATGCTCCAGTTCTACCCCCCAAGGTGCTAAAGACTGTGGAGATTGCTGTGCTTGTTTCATGCTTCTTTTGTTCTCTAGTATTTCCATAAGGCTCTGAGTTAAATAACCTCCAGCTCTCCTATCAGTGTTTTTATTTTATTTATTTGGGGATAAATCTTTTTGATCCCAGCTTTTGTAACTGTGCCTTTCCAACAAAGCTGCTATAAACAGTCGTTTACAGGTTCTGTTTCGGAGGCAGCTTTAAAAAAATGTGTTGTATGTATTTGCTCCTGCTCTAAATGTTAAATATCATTGCACAGAACGATGGGAACAGATGGGATGCTGCATAAGCTGTTTATCATATTACACATTTATCACTTTACACTAGTGGAGTGTACATGTGTTTGATTAATATTGACTTTTGATTTATTTGGAGGGCTCTATTTTTTGACAGCATTAGGGATTACATTGTAATCCTTACTGGCTTCCAAGCCTGAAATTTAATTCCAGTAAAAATAGAGTGGATACATTCCTTAATTCTTAATTACGTTATTTCTTTTTTTTTTTTTTCTATTTTTTTTTCTTTTCTTTTTTTTTTTTGCCTGTGGAAAAGATTTACCTGCTTGAGGCTTTAATACTGGAAGGAATTCAGAAGTAAATGGATAACACTGCTTGTTTCAGTATTTTAGACATTAAATTTAGATGCCATTGGTCCAGCTAAATAAATATCTCTTGGAATTAAATACCAGATGCTAAGGAGGTGTAAAATAAAGCAAACGAGCAAGAGCCCTATTTAAATCAATATTCTTTTATACCCTCCACCTACAGAAAGAGAGAACTTCGTCTCTGCCTGCTCAACAGGTCTGGATGTTCAGCATGTGTCCCACCTATGTCACAGTACATGGACCCAAAAAGCCTCCCAAAAAAGCCTCCCAAAGCCCCTCGAGCTCAGGCACACACTGCAGCACCCTATTGGAAAGATGGTTTACCAATCATTGGTTCATTAAAATGCATTTTGGCTCAGCTGAAGCCTGAAAAAAAAATGGAAGGTTTTCCTTCCAGACAATGGATGGAAAAATGATTTCAAGTTGGAGTGGGGCGGCTTGTGCTGTTTGTTCTGCAATAATATTTAATGAGAGATTCTGCTCTAAACTGTAAATCCTTTAGAGTGTGAGATGCCCAGCCTGTCAGAATAAATAGAGGAAGCTAAAAACACTTACTTTGAAAATGACTGTTCATTTTGGAAGGCATTGAGTGATCTCAGTGAAATATTACTGAGTCACTGGAATTTTGGAGAGAGATCAACTTCCCAGCATGTATCCTGGCAGCAGCTCTTCCTCCATTCCTCAATATCTTTTATGTTCAAATAGCACAGGCAGCACTTCAGTCTTACATGTTGTCATCATTCAAATTTCAGATAACTTTCAGTGACTCCTTATAGATTGAATAAATAAATTACTTTTAGCCGTGCTTATTTACGGTGTTATGCCTCTGCTTTCTTCTATGTCTATTAATTGATATTATGGAAAGACATACCCAGCAAAAAGGATGATTTAGCCCTAGGAATTACTGAGACAGTACATATCTATTTTTTTTTTTTTTTTCCTGAAGCTGAGTGTTGCAGTGCAGTTTGAAGTTTAATTGGCATGACCACAGTAGCTGCTCAGGGCTGCATGTATCTAACTCTTCTTCTTCCATGGACACCCTCTGGGTCTGCTATGGCCCTGTTGCCTTTGATTCCAGGACAGGAGATCCTGCCAGAAACTTGCAGAAGGAAAACTCTAGTTGTTATAAATAAAATATGTAGAGGGCAGGATTTGGTTGAATTTATTCAGATGTGCATTTCCCAAAGGAGTAGCTTGGTTTTCTGGTCATCATGTCAGCAATGCACTGTTCCTTAAATGCATATTTTCATTAAAAGGTAGTAATTAGAAATTCTATTTCTAGCTGTTCCTTCCACACTGTGTTTATAAAAAATGATAGAACAAAAATTTTCTGCATTTTAGTCTAAAAGATTCCTTCCTTTCTGTGCAGGTTAATAATGAGAATGTAGTGAAAGTTGGCCACAGGCAGGTGGTGAACATGATTCGACAGGGGGGCAATCACCTCGTGCTGAAGGTTGTCACAGTAACCAGGAATCTTGATCCAGATGACACAGCAAGGAAGAAAGGTACATTTTTCTCTCTTCCTAATGGACTCTCCTGCTCTTCCTTCACAGAAAACCAAGTATGGGCATGAAATTCCTGCTTTCTAAATTCTCATTTTTTAGACTTTGCTTCTAAGATTTAAAATGCCCTGGTTTTGTTTAATCTGTTTGGTTAGACATCCACACATGGCTAAAAGAACAATATTCTCATCATACTTGGTGTTAAAGTTCATCTTTTTGGGGTTTTCACATGTATATGTTTGTAGATCTTGTAGTAAAATTTCTTGCAGTAGTGAGAGAGGAAAAGCACGAAGAACAGATGATCTTTTATTAATTTCAAATGTACTTGAGAAGGGAGTAGTTCAGCAGCATGTTTCTCACCCTCCCATCCAAAAAGCCACCACAAAAACTTCACACTCCCTTCTCCCCCCCTCCAAAAAAAAGAAGAAACCAAAAAGGAATTTACACTGTTTCCTTTACCTTAGATGCCCCTGAGTTTGGTTTGTCAGCTGTGCTGGGAGGTCATTAGGCCCTCATAATTATCATTAAGCAGGAAAGATTGCTGCTGTTCGCTGGTGTACACATTGCTGAAAGTTCCTGTTCCTCCCAGTCCCGTGAGTTATCACTCACACACACCTGGCTCTGCAGCACGGGAGCAGCTGAGGAGCTGGCACTCCAGGACTTCCTCCTGCTCCCTGAAACTAAATATTTCTGTCTGTGCTGGAAGTGTTTTTCACTTCCACTGCTTATTAAAAATAATAATAATTTAAAAAAAAAAAAAAATGAGGCCAGCTCTTGGGGGTGGAGGGGAAAGTCTACATTAAACTAAATCATATCCCAGCATGGTCCTGCCATTATTTTTGGCTTGATGGAATTACTGTTCACACATTTTAAACAAACCTTTTTGCCTCTGCCTTTTGGTATGTACCATATTGACCTTAAATGTAATGACAGGACAAGGGGCAATGCTTTAAACTGAAAGGCAGCAGGTTTAGACTAAATATTGGTGGGAAATTCTTTATGTGAGGGTGCTGAGTCCCTGGCACAGGGTGCCCAGAGAATCTGTGGCTGCACCATCCCTGGAAGTGTCCAGAGCCAGGATGGATAGGACTTGGAGCAACCTGGGATAGTGGAAGGTGTCCCTGCCGTGGCAGGAGGGTTGGAATGAGATGATCTTTTCTGACCAGCACAAATATTTGTTATCAGGATACTAAAGCACAGATTGTAGTTTCTGAGCTAGATTATTGCCTTGATATTTTAAGATCTTACATATTCTGAGGATTACCCGTTTCCCTTAGAGTTATCTCAACAGTTCAGGTATATTTGAATGTTCTTTCCTGTATTGCTGAGGTTGAGCAGTTTCTCCAAAGATTAAATCAATCTGCCAGAGACTGGCTGGTGCCCAGGAGGTTTTTAGCCCTGCGTATTTCTCAGAAGGGGCAACACTGCTGCGAGGTCCTTTCTCTTGAAAGCCCTTTTCCTACTGGGAAACAGAAGTGCACAGTTATTTAGCTTTAAATGTTTCTATGTATCCTGTTACATAAAAGCTTGCGGATGTGTCAAGCAACCTACGCTAGAGCCAGAAACAGTGGAGAAATTCAGTCCATGAAAAGCATCTCAGGGCTTTTTCCTCCGCATGTAGGTATTTATTCTCGCCTTATTTCATGGAGCTTATTCTTTTCAATGGCTATGGAATTGTGGCTGTGAGCATAGGGCTTCCAGAGGGTGTGTTTTGGCTGACACTTGTGTGTTTTTCTGTTCCATGCACAGCCCCACCACCTCCTAAGCGAGCTCCAACCACTGCACTGACCCTGCGGTCTAAGTCCATGACCTCAGAGCTTGAAGAGCTTGGTAAGAAAGTGTTTTTTGGCAAGCATGCTGGCTTGGTGGAGATGTAAATATCTATCTATATGTCTCTATGTGAAATTAGTGAAGGGAGCTGCACTGTGTACAGTGTCTACAGCAGAGGAGGTTTTAAGAATGCTGCATCTTTGGAGATTTCAAAATGTGCATGACTCGCATGAATGATTTTTGTGGAGACTTGTGCCTTTACTGCTGCGCAAGGGAATGTTGATACATTTTATGCATCATCAAAGTTTGGCACATCTACCAAAAAAAAAAAATAAGAAAAGAAAAGAAAAAGAAAAAAAAAAGAAAAAAAGGAAAATTATGCTGTATCATGTTTTGTTAGCTTTGCTTTCTAAATTTTCAGTTCCTCTAATATTGTTTTATTTTAAATTTCTGTGGCCTCTCATAAGTGGATAAAGGTAAGCTGCCAGAAGCTGTTGTTAAAAGCTGACAGTGTTAAAGCAGCTTCAACTTCAACTTGTTTCATTTGATCTGAAAAAGTGCATATTATGATATCACTTTGACTTCTGTGCATGATATAAACTGAATTCCTCTCACTGTTGGTAATAAAAAATAACGGAGCATTCAATCTTTTATTTGCTAATTTTGAGAAATGTGGTTGTAGATTCCTTTGCTTGATCATCCGCATTCTAGATATGCATAATTCTTCAGGAATTTGTATTCATTTTCTAGAAATGAGGAAGGTAATTGTTCTTTTCTTCCTGGTTTTAATCTGTTAGGTCATTAAAAGGTAGAATTTCTGCAGCTAGACTAAGACATGGAAATAGGAATAAATCATATATAAAAAGAGAAAAGCCCAGTGCATATTTCTGTACGGCTATAACAATAAAACAGTGTTGAGCAAGTGAGAAATGGGTGTAAAACCAAACCACATCCCTCACTGCAGAGTAATAGATGATAATAATCCACACAATAAAGCCATTTTCCCATGTAATTCTACAGTGATTTAAAGACTTCATTTTATAGTCTTGGGGCTTTCCTGACATGGACTCATCTGAAAGCAAACTGGAAGGAATCGTAGCCTTGTGGCCCCTTTTTTTTCCCCTGCAAGTCAGTGATGCACCCCATCCATCCTTTATTGAGTCACGTAACTCCAGTGGGAAGTCTCCCAGCAAAGTGGTGCTGAAGTGGGGAGTGTCTTCTCTATGGTCTAACAACCAAATGAAGACCAAAAAAGCCACCCCAGTCTGACTATTTGGCTCCAGCAGGTCTCAGAAAATTTGGGTGTAATGTACAAGGACGTTTAGGAGCTTAGCTCAAGGTATCAACAGCTTGTGAATGCTCCATCATTTTTCTTCCAGGATTAAAATGTAAAATATTGTTTCTGGAGCACACTTTGTGGGTCTGGGTGTTTTTCATTTGCTTTTCTTTCATGGAGTGCTGAGAGCTTGTAAAACTTTACTGGTTTATCAACCACCTTTCCCAAGGGGACAGCAATACTTAGGCACCATTTTTGCCCCTTTGTTATCCTCTTCTGCCAATTGCTTTCAAACTGAGGATATTCTTCTATTTCTCTGACTTTTTCAATCTTCCACGGGAGCTACTGGTCTTAAAGCAGAAGCAGCACTTTTCTAGGGGAGAATAGCTTGTCAATAGTAATGTGCCCAGTGGAGACCATCATATTTTAGCTTTCCCACCCCCCTGCTCAGGTTGTGGCCCTTGCTCTGCTGTTTCTCCTCACCGAGTGGCAGAAACCACTGCAAATCCTTTAGCAAGCAACTATGGGACATATTTCCATTTTTAAGCACATTTCCCGTTCATATCTTTATCCAGGTGGGGCAGACATTGCAGTGGCAGGAATTTTCTGTTCTGAGGAATAGTCCTGCACTATGTTCCAGGGGTGTTTGCCCCTTGGAAAAGCTGTAGTAGTGGCAGAAATTTGCTTTCTTCCTGAAAAAGTCTGTAAATGCCACTTCTGTGACACTCTGAACATTTGCCACTCCAGCAAACAATGTACCTGCTGTTCCAAATAACATCTGTGGTCCACCTATTTTCATATTTATCCTGGAAAAGGGCTGTTACCAGAAGGGTCAAGAATTCTTAAATTGCACAGCAACTGAACAAGCTTCGACAGGGAAAATACTCACCCTATCATCAGTTAAAAGTTGTCTCCTGACATAAAACACAGCTTGTACATGTGTATTTATCTATAATTTATATATCCCTCCATGTATTTGTGTATATATTGGACATCTGTGAGAGCTATGAGAACACCCACATTTTTATAGCCATTAAACTCTCTAATGAATGAGCATTTCTTTCACTCCTTGCATATATGTGCAAACCAAAGAGGAAGTACCTATAAATGAGCACTGTGGATGTTCTCATCAATACCTATGTGTAACCCTTTTTCCTGAGCTGGAGAAGCTCGTGGTCTCAATAATGTCTCGTGACAAAGAATCCCACAGGCTAACTATGTGCTGTGTACAGATGTATTTCCTTTTTATTGGTTTTGAATGTGATGCCTTTAATTTTATTGAATGTCCCTTGTTATGTAACAGAAGAAAAACGTAAATAGAAACTCCCAATTTGTTTTCCCTTTGAGGGCATAGTTTTGTAGTGTCTTCTAGTTAATTTAAACATAATTTAAAAAAAAAAAAATTACCCATCTTGCAGTCATTACAGTCACTTCCTTTGCCTGGCTCTGAACCCTATTTACAGTTTTATTGGCATGTTTTGAGCTATTCTGTTCTTCATAATACAGAGCAGACCATCTGAGCTGTTCTCTTTCAAATTAATTAATCCAAAAGATGGCAGTGTGCTAATGATTCCTTTCCATTTCAATCTGCAAAGATTTGGAAATGCCCCATGTTGTCATAGTTTGACAGCCCTAATATCAATAAGTTGCCCCAATTACTGTTTTTAAAAAAGAACTTAGAAAAAAAAATTCTGCATGTGTTCCCTAATACCTGCAGTGGAGAAATTCCTCGTAGTTATTGTAAACCCTGATTAACAGCTTGGCAAAAGCAGATTTTATCTACGGTGGTTTGAGAGATACTTGTTTTGTAGAGGTGAGCAGGGAGAGACTGACATCTTAGAGGGAAGGATAATGCTTGAGCTCAAAATGACAGACGAGGATTTAGCTATAAAAAATTATCTTCAGAATTGATTCACAGTTCATTCCCTTTCTATTTCCAAGCTTCAGTACGGAAGAAGAAGGGTAAGGGGAAGCATTTTGTCTCTTGTTTAACCTGTTTCTCACCTTTCCATAGTGAAGGATGATAAAAATGTAAATGTTGGCATATGGTCCAGTTTATTTTATGGTGTCAAATGTACATTAATTATCGTATATGTTTTTTTTAGTTATTTAGTTAACAAATTGCAAACACACTAAGAAACTCAAACAGAAGACCACATTCGAAAATATCCCCCACATTTCTTCCTTTTGTCTCCTTTCCTTCACCTTGCCTTTTTTTTCCTTCTCCTGACTGTACCCGACTCTTCTCCAACCCCTTCCATCTCATGTCCTCACAGTTCCTGTGCTGAGTGGCAGCCACAGAGAGGTAGTGGCCAGTGACACCCCAGTGCAGTCCCCCGTTAGTGATCCCGCTTGTCTCCCGAACGGCCGCGCGTTCTCCCGTGCCCACGCTGTGTCTGTCTCAGGAGTCAGGGATCTTGCACACCACACCCGAGCTTCTCACCTGCAGAAAGGCTGTTCTGCCTGCTAGAACATCTGTCCTGTGTGCATGGAGTGCCCTCCCTGGACTGATTCATGAGGCCACCCCCCACTTTCTCCTTGAAATCTCTCCCAAAGTCCCACCTTCCCTAGATCCCCACGGAGCAATCATCCCAGCACTGATGGCGAGGCAGGGGGGCAGGTAGAAATAGCAATGCTATTGAAATAGTTTTCAGAAATGTATTTTTGTGCACAGAGGGTTTGTTTGTGTTGAGCTGTACTTTTTCCATGCTCCTGTACATCATTTTGCTTCCCTAGATTGTGAGCTCGCCCGAGCAGGGGCCGTTCATTTCCACGTTTTCATGGAGTCTGGCCTAAGGGAGAGTCTCCCACTTCCCTGAGCCCCTGGGTGGTAGCTGGTGAAAAACAGGCTGTGTCCTGCTCTTGGATGAGGTTCAGTGTCATGGAAAGGAAATCTAGGCTGTAGGCAGTGTCTTCTCTCAGCAGAGAAGCTTTTCCTTTTTGACATTTAATAGGATGGAATTGGGTTGTTTTCCACTCTGTATTTTCCTGCTCTTTCCTGACCTCCTTTCAGGTGGTTACCAGAGGTTCCAGCTAGGGATATTTGCCATTCTCAATTCAGAGAATATGACAGAACAAACCACGTTGCTACTGAAAAATACGTTTTGGCAGCATATAAAAAAGGTCTTTGTGTTGTTGTGTAGAGTCTTCCGTCAACCAAAAATTCAGTTTTCTGGGTCAAAGATGAGGGAGGCATTAAGATAGAAATAATGGCTTCTGTGGCTCTGTCCGACTGGTCTTGTTGGTTATCTCTGGAGATGGGTTCTGGTTCATTGGGAGAGCAGGGGAAAGGAAGGCAGGACAGGATACAGGCTGTGTCTTTTGATACTCAGGATAGAAGATAGGGTGTTTGCATCTAAAAAGGTGATAAAATCCTTAGGTTTGGAACAGAATGGCATGGGCAGTTCTGTCATTTTGCTTCAATTACAAAGCATGAATTTAACTAAAATTTAACTTCATCTGTGCCACTGACTTTCTGCTTGACTCAGAGGTAGCTTCCAACCTTGAAATGCGTGTGTGGAGGGGTCGTGTTTCCAAACTACTTTCTGGATTTTGTGGGATACCTGGGGTGGGGGAGAGGTGTTCTTCTTTCTTGTGCCTTGTAGTTTTCCAAGAGCCATTGTATGAGTAAGTTATGGTAATGTGTAAACCAGGAGTTGTAGCAGCAACTTGTTGGAGGCTGCACTTAAAATGTGGTTCCATTAATAGTGAAGAATAACCAGGATATTCATGCAGCAAATTGAAATGAAGGTTTGAAAATATTCTGAAAATGAAAGATTAAGGGAAAAATTTGAGGTTGTAGTTTTCATCATCATGTTGAGAAAATAGGTATCATTAGAGCTTCAAAATTAATATTTTAAAACTTTAAATTTAACTCTGTTCATAATAAGCTTATGCAGCTGGTGGAGAGCTTGGTTTTAAATGGCTTTTTCTTCAGTTTTTGTTTTGATTTATGAATAACGTGATGTGGAGGGAGAATTTTAAAATTATATGATCCTTAAGGAACACATCCATAAGCTAAAATCTGTAAATGTCTAGATACATGATTTAAAAGTTTTCTGCTCCTCAGCTTTCTTTGCTGCCAGGAAATGGGTTTGATTTAGTGAGTAATTTGGGATTTTCAGTGAAAGCTGAAGGCGACAGTGTTGAATTTTAACATATTTAATATAAAATCCTCTAAGAGAAGGGACAAAATGGAGAATAGAGCAGGTTAAATTTCCACAGTGAAATGAGAATGACATGATAAATAATCCTTCTGCATTAATAAATTACCTGCTGACAGTGTCACATGGGTGTCAGCTGGGGGCTGGGGTGGTGCTTTGTTTGTTATTAGATTTGATATGGTAATCAATATCAAATATTGATATATACCATATACTGATAAAGTATGTGTGTTGGTCCTTGTCTTTGGGGTTTGGTGTGGGCTGCAGTACCAACTACAAATAAAGGATTTTCTCCTTTGAAGGGTTTAGATTCTATCACCACCTCACAGATACAGAATAACTGTGATATCATCAACACAGAATATTGTTACCTGGCATCAAGTCTGACCGGCATTTGAATAGAAAAATATCAGTTGATGGCATTCAAAGGAAATATTATTAGCTCTGTCTGCAATAAGCATTCCCACTTCATCCCATTCCTGTTGTCCATTGTTTCAAAGGTGACACCTTCCAATGGCATCTGAAACAATGAAATTGCAGAGCAAATATATACAAATGAATGCCAAGCAGTGGATTAGCTCACAGTGTTCTGTTCTGTTTGAAGAGACCACTCCCAAAGCCATCTGGGTTCAAAACTCACTTTTTTTATTTCACTGTGCTGGAGTTGATGATGGAGATTTGTCTGCAGGGGACAATGGGAATACCACCAAAGCAGCTTTTACAGCACTCACCATGGCAGCTCCTGAGATAGCTCCCAGCACCTGCAATGCTTCTCTGTAGGAAGAAGGTTTTCAGATCTTCACCAGGCACTGTTTCAGAAGATGAGAGCAAAAGGCAGCAGACTTCATGAAGAATTCTTGAAGGTTATCCCTTGTAAGTAATTGATTCTCATTACATATTTGAAATTCTAATGAGGTGGCAGTGTAGTAATGAGGAAGAGGTTGTCATCGGGTTGTCATTTATCTCAAGCAGAAGGCAGTGACTCTGGGTGGAATTTGTCAAGTCTGTGTGAAGTAATGCCAGCCCCATTTGTGGCTGGTGCAGTGAGGTTGCAGATTTTATGGCTTGTAGTGTAACCTGGGGGAGTCCACAGCAGTGTAAGTGTAGGACTAGGACCAGGGCTACAGTATAAGTACTTGTAAAACACTTTGTGAGAGAAAAGTATTGAAAACTGGCATATTTCGAAAAGGGAACAAAGCTAAACCTGTGTTTTCCACCAAAAATAACTTGGCAGTGTGCTGATTAGCAACTTGTGCCACAGAATCCAAACTTAACAGGTAACTCCTGGTACTAAAGACTTCTCCAGACCAGGATTTACCTTTCATGAGATGCTTAAACATTTTGGAAAAACTGGGAATCCTGAGTAGAGGCTGCTTGAGTCTGTGTGGGTGTTCTCATCTACACTGTTTTTATTTTGAATTTATCAGCTTATTCTCTAGAATGTAGCGCCCTGTCATGATACTTGTTTTTCTTTACTACAGGACTGTAATTGAAAAGGTTTTCAAAACCTTTCTGCATCAGCCAAACAAGACAATGGTATAAAAGAAGTTGAAAAAGGAATTGTAAGTGTTACAGAAAATGTGGGGCTTGTAGCATTTGCAAAGAGACACATTAAATACCTTGGTTTATGTGAGTGTGACTATGCTCAGATATTATCAATTTAATATCTAAGCACATATTCAAAATCATGAGGGTTTGAGGAACAGTTAAAATTGCATGTGTTTCCCAACATGGCACAGTTAGGGCAGTGGAAAATTCTTTCAGCACTTTTAATGTGTTCTCTCTCTTTTTCAGGAGCCAGGGAGATGAAGGACTTATCTCCCTCATCTCAAAACTCCCCTTGCTGCTATTTCTTTTTTTTTTCTTTTTTTCCTTCAAATGTTCACATACCCATGTTAATTAATTTCTAATCTAATTAAAAATAAATGTTTTTAGATAATTCCTTATAGTTTGTTTGGTTTTTCCCCTCGGTGTGGAAGCGTGAGAGTTAAGTGTAAAACTAGAGAAGGCTGCAAGTGTCTTAGATCTTCACTTTCTTTTTGATTTGCTTCATTTGATTGCCTTTCTTTTGTGACTAGGCCAAATTTTCAAATGCTGTCTCTTAAACAGAACATCAAATTGCCACTTAAATTCCACCTGGCTTGCAGGGTAGGAGTGGGTATTGACTATATTCTCTGCTTTGTTTTTGTTCTTGAACAGAAACCACTGTTAGACAATGACCATTCCTCTTTCAAGGTAGGCTGAATTGCAAGGCTTCAGCATTGCAGGTGTACTTTAAATGCCTGTATCATTATTTCCTGAATAATGAACATGCTGTTAAAGAGCTGGTACTTGAAAATTGTATCTCTAGAAAGGAATTTGAACATATCCATTTTCTGCCTTCCTTAAAAAGTATTTTTGATGGTGTGGATATAATGTGTAAATGTGACTTGTATGTAATAATGTGAAGCTATTTTCAGCCCTAGAAACATAAATAAGGCTTTCCTTCAAGAAAATTTTGAGAGTTCTTTATTTTGAATACCTACAAAGCATTTACATAAATCATGTAATGGTATTTATAGATACTCAATGTTAAATGATTAATTTTAGTTACTAAAGTTTTTATGTTTTGTTTATTTTCTTTTTGTATTTTTATTTTATTTTATTTTAGAGTACTTTGTAGAATTTAGAGCATCCCAGAGAACAGACAAGTACTTTTAGTTAATTTTCATAGAGGAAAGTGTTTCAAGTGCCTTTTGTGTTTGTATTGCAAAGCGCTTTTATTATTTCCTTATTATGCTGACTGCTAAAATAATATTCTCTGCCTGTTGTTTGAAGTATGGTAAATGTGTGGTTTGGGCATTGTGATTCAAGCACAATCCTGCAAATTGTTAATTTGGGGTGGGGCTGGAAGACGGTAATTCCAGATTTAAATGTAGTGGTGGCAGGTTGATGAGGAGTGGCCTAATAGTCCACATGAAAACTCAGGTCATTCCATTTCTGTATATTTTTAAGAATACATTTACAGGACATAACTGTAGGCTGAACTTGTTGTTTCTTTCCTCTAATCCTGATCGTAAACAACAAATTTGGATTAAGAACCTTTAATGTTCTTACTCTGAATCCATGTTTTAGCTAGGGCTAGTCTTTAAATGCTCAGTGGTGTGTTGAAGGCCTTGTTATACTTTACCTACTTTTGGTCTTTGATGAATTTTTACACATTTGATCATGTTTGAAGAGCTGAAAAGAAAGCCATTTGTTCTCACTGGGCACAGATCCATTTTTATCCATTTTAACTAAACAGGAGTCACCTGTTTTTCCCCCAGGGACACTGTCAGGTGAAATTGCTTTTGTGCCAAGCAACATTATCAGATGAACTCCTGTGGTCTGACCAAGCTCTCTTTTGAAGTCAGTAGGTTCTCACCTGCCCATTAGCACTGGGAAGATGGTCTAGAATTTTTGTTTGTCTGCTTTGAAAGCCTTGCCCAGATCCCCAGACCCACTGTTTGCCCAAATTGTCCTTTGGCAGCTCTCCTACCTACAGACATTCCCCCTGAAGTTTTTATCCGGTTACTTCCCAGCTATTCTTTTACAAATTAAGCAGGGCAAGGCCTTTGGCATATATATGGGAAGTGTCAAAAACCTAAAAGGAATGTTGTACAAGTAATTGCAGCTACTTGATGTAGATGCTNCCCTGGACATGGAAACTTAATTATATATATAATCACTTCTGGTCTTCATGCTGAAACCAAGCTGCTTGTAGTTAAAAAATAAGTAAATTGGGAAAAAAAATTGAATCCATAAGATAAAAGCAACACCACAGCCATATTTTTTATGTAGTTTAAAAGAACTTCTATGCATTTCAAATAGGCCCGTGTGAAGACCACCCCTCTAGATTTGGTGCTGCTTCTGTAACCCATTTTTTCAGATTATTGACAAGGAAGCAATTGTATCGGCCAACGAAGGAAATTAAACTAAACCTGCAAACTCGTATTTAGGGAAGGCGATGGAGCAAAACCCTTGCATGTGCAGTGCCTGACACTAAGGGCCGTGTGCCCAAACCTGTTGCCACCAAGGAAGAATGAATGTCCTGTGTTCCCATCACTTTTCCAAAGGAAAAATGCATGTGCCCAGTATTTGCCTGCAGATGCTGGACCAGGTGGGTGATCCTCGAGCACTGAGGTGCCGTTGGCATTGTCTGAAGTGTTGCATAATGCGCCTGGTACAGTTTCTGTCTGTATCTATCTTAGGTATTTACAAGGCACCTATCACCTTGGTACCTAAGCAGTTTGAGAAATGCACCCACCCCAGGAGGGATGATGAGATACAGACAGAGGCCCAGGTCCAGAGCAGCAGAGGCAGGGCCCGGGAAGCTCCCCCGCTGTGTTCCCGCTGTTGTTGAGCTCCTGGCCCCCTTGTTGTGGCCAAGGGACATCTCCACCCACCTCTGTCAGCAGGAAGAGACGGTGCCCCAGCCCTCCCGTGCAGCTCCGCCGGTGGGCAGTCTGAAAAGGAAAGATAATGGAAAAGGCAACGATCCAGTAGCAGAGGTGAAACAGGAATGGTGGGATTTCAAAAGGAGGGCTTCTTAAAGAGCAGCACATCTCAGGGGAGGGATCAGCTGCCAGTCCAAGTGGCAGGTAAGGCACAACACAGGCATAAATCTCAAATGTTCTTCAGTGACCAAAAGTTAAAGAAATACTTCTGATGTCTCTAAAGTTTGTGTATATCCAAAGCCCTGCTCTGTTCTTGGCCTCTGTCTCAGTCCTCTACCCCTGCAGCTCAATCAACCATTCACTAGTTCTCTGTGTATCTCAACCCAGTAATTGCTACAATCCTAAAAATGCCTGATGACCAACACAAAGGACTCTCAGTGGTAACAAATGTTGTGGTGCAAGGAGACCGCACGGAATAGCAGTGCTCCAAAATAATGGACATATTCATGAACCTAAAGGCTGGAATAAACTTGGCTTTGATCAGCATGCTCAGGGCAGGATGGGGCAAACCACAGCTCTCCCCTGCAGGCACACCTGGAGCAGCTCTCCTGTGGCCTCCAGGAGCACCTGCTGATCCACTGCGTCAGACCAGGCTCTGTGTCAGCCCAGGGAAACACCCAGATAGGCAGCAGGAACAGAGAATCTGTCCAGCAGATTCTGCTCCTCTGCAGAAACAGAGAACCTGTCCAACAGGCGAGAAAGGGAGACAGCCAGCACTTTGGTGGAGGCTCACCAGTTCCTATTGCATGGACCCCCTCAATCCCAGATCTCTTTTTTTAATTAAACACAACAGAGTCACTGAGGTAAAACAAAAAACAGCCTTCAGAAACCTGTGAATCCCAGGGGGCTTTTGGAAATAGCTGCATAGTACCCACAGTGATCAAACACTAAATCTGAAGTGCAGTGGGTCACTGGCTTCCAGATGTTTCTGCTCCCTTTAGCCCATTTGCGTTCTCCTTCCTGAGTCCCTTCCTTGGCCATTTAGGGATGGAGATGGAAGTCCTGCCCCAGCAGAGCAAGGGACATGAGGTTAGGAATGTGAACCTTGGAGGCTGCAGGTTTCATGGCTGCTATCACTTGGTACAAAGATACCTGTGAAAGACAGAAGTGACCTATTTTGCCTGTAAGTTGTATCTATCACTGTGAGCATGTAGGAATGGTGTGTCAGGTGGAAATTGTTAGAAAGATCAGGGACTCTGCCCTCTTCCCTTTGCTTCACACCCAAGGAAGCCAGCTGTGCTTCTTTGTACCCACTCTATTTAAAGCTTGAAAAGAAAGAGATTTTTTTTTTTTTTTTTTTTTTTTTTAAAGCAAATTCACAACTAAGTGAGGTCAGCCATGTTGGTGCATGGTTTGATCCATGGCTGATTCTGACTTCACAGTTATAGTGTCCTGTCTCTCTCTTTTTTTGGAAGTGACCCCTTTTCCAAGGAATTAAAAGCAGATAGTTGAGGTCACTCTGTCAGCTGTTGAAACATAAGGACAGTTTCTGGCTGAACCCAATTTTGCAGGGCCCCTGCAGTGCCTGGCACACCCCTCCCACAGCCCCAGCCTAGGCACTGGTGAAACAAACCTGACCAAGATCTGCCCAGAATTTAGGGTGACTTTTTGTCACCAAGGAATGGATTTCTTGGGCAGAGACACATTTATCCCGGTGATGTCAGCCAGTGCCCTTCAGGCAATTTTCCTACGATTGCTCCTTAGTGAAGGAAAGTTTGGAAGGCCATGCCTGTAACACACCCTCGGTTCCCCATGCCCCAGTGGCAATGCTTCCCAAAGCTTCCAGAAACTGGAGCTGCTGAGAGATGCTGAACACCTTGTTACAAATAATTACAGTGATGGTTATTCCTCCTTCCCATTGCCAGCCAAGTTTACCAACCTAACCTAAAGCCTGTGCATGTATTCATTATTCAGAAGTATTCGCCAAGAGTTTTCTGCCCAGGGGTTTTCCCAGACTCTTTGCTTTTTGTCATTTGTGTCATTGGTCACTGATTGCCAGAAGCTGTTCTTTAAGCTCTGAAAGGCTGAAAAGACTGATTGGGAGGATGGCAAGTGGTAACATTTCATAAGACATAAGGAATTTGTCAAAAATATATTATTGCAATTTTCAGAGAAATTTTTCACCATGGGCCTCTGGCAAATATGTGGACATGCACAAATAACAAAGGTGTTCTGGTCCCCCTGAATCTGAACAAACTAGACACAGTGATACCATTTACAGAAGTATTCATAAATCAGTGTGGAGTTTGGAGGTTTTTGGTTTTGTTTTGCTTCTGTTTTTGACTTCCAGTATAGTTCGGTTCTACTACTTACCAGTTGTTAAGTGGGCTCTGTTTAGAACACTTGCCAATTAAATGGGGTTTTCAAATATGGGGAATCTTCTGTAGACATGTCAAAAGAAATGCCAAGACATTCAGTATGTCCATACTGAATGTCTTGGCTCTGCCAGAATGAGTATTTATGATCCCTTACCTCACTCTGATTCCATAGACTTTAACTGAAGTGTGTGTTTGCTTTGTGTGGAAAAAGTAGGTCCCCTGTTTTCTGTTCTTTTTTTTTTTTTCATGTGTACTTAAATAGGAATATGCTGAGAAATAATTTCATGGTCCTACATTGTAGCTGTTAAGAGAGCTTTGCTAATGAAGGAATGCAGCTATGGCTGTATTAGGCAAAGCAGGGGAAGAATTGCGAAGGAAGAAGCAGTTCTTAGTTAGGTTGATATATATAGTCCCTTTCAAATCTCCATGGAGTGGAACAGCCAATGATTGCATGACAGTTTGTCCCTAAAATTCATTTTCATAAGGAGCTCATACCTTTTTACAAATACAATTTCATCCTCACTTTCCATAAAACATGCAACTGGACAGTCTAGCCAGACGCAGAGAGAATATGAATACTTTGAATGTGAATACTTTGAAGCAGTGAATATGCTAAATGCACGAATAATATCCATTATTTTAGCACTTAAAAGTCATCATTCAATGAAGTCACACAAAATCCCTTCTAGAGCACCCTAATATTGCAGGCATATGAGTGCAGAAATAATGAGTAGCACATTGTAGTAGACAGGAATTGAGATATAGGAGGAGGGATCCTTGGGTCTGTCAGAAAAAGCTTTTCATTTCATTATATTTCACATAAAATATTAAAAAAAAAAAAAAAAGAAAGTGCAACAAAACCCTGCCCTGATTCATGAACAGAACCAAAAGTATGGTTTAACATGACCTCAGCCCTCAGCAACACCTGGCAGGTACAACCTTACAGCTTCCACTGAGATCTGAAAATCAGTATTTCAAAAAGCAGAGAGTAATCCCTAAAAAAAACCCCAAAAAGCTTTTTTCAAGGCTGGGATGTTAGAGAGTGGGCACGGCACTGCTCTGACACTGAGGCTGCTGTGGTGTGAGCAGCAGCAGCCTGATTGGGTCACAGCCTTCCCCACAGCAACTCTTCTCCCAGCTATCCCTTGCCTGAGCGTGGGGAATGCAGGGCTTTGGGCTGCCTCCTTCAGCCACACTGCCCCAGGGTGGTTTCTCCTCACCAAATTGGCCCCCCTCAAAAAAAAAAAAAAAAATAAAAAGAAAAAAAAAAAAAAAAAAAAAAAAAAGCCCAAACGAATGGACTCATTTTTCCATCTGAAGTAACAGAAAGTGTCCAGAGTCCCAGCTGCAGCCTCATGTAATGCAGAGTGGTGCAGGATGGAGCTGGGCAGATCACGCTCCCTGGAGAGCCTGGTGATTCCTGTGGGTGCTAAAGCCCGAGCCTTTCCTGCTCTTTAGGAGGACATTTTCTTCTTGAGCTCCCACAGGGAAGCACTTGCAACCAGATTTCCACCACGCACCCTCAGGCAAGGGAAGAGGTAGCCAGGGGAAGGCAAAACTTAGTTCATTTGCAGGAGACAAAGAGATCCCGGTGAGCAATGCCCTCAGATAGCATTTCCTACTGTTTGGAGAAGAGAGCAAGGAAAATCCGGCAAATGTTGGGGAGGGCACTGCTCACGGGATAATCCCTTGGACGGCCACCGTCGTGCTGCAGCAGTGATTTGGGAGAGATTTTGGGTGGGGGTGACGTGAGACGTCGGACAAAAGTGAAGATAGCCAGCAGTGCTTCAGAGCAACAAAGGGCTGCCCTCAGCCAGTGGTGGAGCACATCTGGCACCCCAGGAAGCTCAATTGGACCCTTGGCCCTGAGCTCGTCCCAGGGATTTCTGACTGACACCACTGCAGTGCATAGGTGAGCTTCTCGCTAGGTTCACTGACATTTCCTGTCACAGTCACGCTGAGGGGAATTTGGTAGCTCCTGCCTTGGGATGCAGCATGGCTGTGTGTGTTCTGGGTACAGGACAGTGTGCATTGAGACCAAAATGCTTAATGACGCCAATTGCCACGTGCCCGATGCAGTCACTAAACTTTAGTCCGCCCTTCCGTTTGCCCAAACACATACACTCTGGCTTCCCAACTGGCTTCTTTCTATGTGTTGTCCAATGCATGTAGATACCTCCATCTGCCTGGCCTCAGATACAGTGGTTGTTGCTCCTCTATTTGATTGCCAGATGTCACTGGGGAGCAAGATGGGGAGGTTCCTGGATCCTCGGGGCAAGCCAGCCATCACCGAGGGAGCTCGCTGTCCACGCCGGCCGAAGAACAGGAATCCTCGGTGCCTGCCTCTGACGAAGACTCGCCAGCCAGGACCACAGAGAGCTGGCAGTGGCCGCTGTCCTCATCTGAAACGCACAGCAACGTTGGGGAGGATTTTGAGGGATTTCAAACGCCGGCGCGGACTCCGGAGTGCACCATGGACATACAATCTCCCGGGGATCAGTCACTCAGTAGGACTCCTCAGTTTGAAAGTGACTCTCCTGAGGAGGAGGGAAATGATGAGATGAATGAAGAGCGCTGCGGTGTTGAGCCTGTCCCTAGGGATCGGGGTTGGAGAGGGCAGCCCCAGCTAACAGAGGGAGAGAAGCTGTTGATGGAAACCAACAGTAGGATTGTGCAGCTGCTGGAAAATATCAAGAGGGAGCATGCACAGTCCATGGGTCTCATGTCCCAGTCCATGGGCCGTATGGAGCTGCAGCTGGGCATTGTGGCTACCTCCACAAGAGCCATCCATAACTACCTGTCAGAGATTTTAGCTTTCCTCAAGCAGCCAAGGACGCAGGTCCTCGAAACACGCATCTCCCAAAGAGCCACCCCCCATGTCGAGTTGACGTGTGCCTCGACATGGACTGGTGAGGACGCAGTGGCATCCTCCACTGTGTGCTTACCAGGGGCCGAAGGGACGAGCGACTCTCGCGACCCGCCGCAGGCCACCCTGCCTTGTCGCAGTGGCCGGCTGCAGAGAGCCATAACCGAGAGGGCCTCGCTGCCCATGCCTCCACGCCAGGCAAAAGGGGGAGGGAAGAAAAAATAGCCACTCCATAGGATTTTTAGAGTTTTTTTTAATGTGCCTGTCCTTTTAATTCTTAGCCATAAGGCCATCGGTGGCAGAGTTCAACCATTTCCTACATTGGCTAACATTGTATTCTGGCTGACTAGATTAGTCTAACATTTTGTAGTTTATATTTGCACTGTTAACGATGTGTGCTGCTGGTATTTGAAGAACATTTGCCTCTGTTCTTTCACTTTAACTTCATACGAGCATTTTTTTACTCTGTGCCAGGCATTCATTGCTTTTCTTACAAATACAAGTCATTTCTTGAGGCAGCTGTTTTTTGAGTTTTCTTTCTCCATTATCCCACCCCCTCTGAGCAAGCACTCGGGACTTGGTGGTAAGTATAGAGGTCTTGGCAATACTCGCCTCCCAAACTGTGTTCGATCAGTCTTTGCCTGGTGTTTCTGGCATGCCAGCCTGAGGTGTTGGGGTATAGCCTGTACTGGATCATGACCATTCTTATCCTCTGTGGGTCTCACCAGCTCACTTCCTAAGACCCTCGGTGGAGCTAATCCACATGTCTTGGCTATGTTGTACAATAAGTAATGTTGCCAGGATCATACCTCATACTTCTCTTTTCTGGGGCTGTGTAGTGATGTGCCACCAGATCTATCTGGGCACCTGACTCTCGTTTTCAAAGTTCATTTGATGATGGATCTGGTGGCTTGATGGGCAGCATTATACTTTTTCCTCTGAGAGAGTCTGGGGATTCGGAACAGGAGTCACTAAGCAATGTGTACTACGGGGATAAGAGCCATCTCCTGCAACAAATCTATTAGGAGGAGACTGTCCCCTGTAATTATCACAGATATTAATTATTTAAGAAAAAGAAGGAAAAAAAAAAAAAAGCAACTTGCCTAGCAGCCAGACCTCTTGAGAATGTAAAAGTCATGATGTGCAATTGGGTACTGTGCTACTCTGTCTGTGATTAAGAGCTTTTCATCAGAGACGAGACCTACATCGTGATAAAACACAACTACTTTCTGTGCCTTTAGGCCATCCAATTTCCTGAGGGCTGACACCCTGAGCAGGGCACGGTTCCCATTGGTAACCCAACAGGGCAGATGGAAACGCACTTTGGCAATAAATTACTTTATATCTGTTGGTGCTGCCTCTCTCGGGGGAATTTAATATAGTGGCACTCAAATTGCTATATGCATGCAGAGGCATCAGACTGGCTTTTACATGTGGTATCCCTGACAGTTCTCCGGAAGGATGCTGCTCCCAGGAGCCCCTGGAGCAGAGGGGACAGGTTTTGACAGGTGTAGCATGGCTCCTGTGTTTGACTCTCAACACGCCGTTGTGACTTCTCGGGACGGTGCAGAGCAGTTTCTATGGAAAATGCCAGGGAATAATCGTAGGCCTAAAAATCCTCTTCTATGACTACAGCCAAGCCGTGCTCTCTGGCCAGTGAGATAAACTCTTCTTCCCTGTCTTCCAGTGAGGCTGAGGTTATTCAGAGCAAAGCAGATCAGAGTTACTCTACCAGCCGGCCACAAAGTGCTCCTGTAAGAGTGTGTGTGCGTGTGTGCTTGTGGCTGTACTCTGCTAAACGGCCGGTTCAAGGAGGAAATGCAGCTGGCATGGCCTACCTCCAGTGCAGGCTTTTCCCACATTCCTTCCTTTCTACCTTTATCCAGCTGCATTCCTTTTAAAAATCCCATTGGAGGCAGGCTTCTTCAGGCCACTCTGTCAACACACCTCACAGCAGGTGCCAATTTTTGCATCCATTTTGTGGCATTTTTTTCTCTCTCTTTGGTCAGGGTTATTTGTAAAGTTATCCTCAGAGAATTTCCAACACAAGCTTGTGAGCTTCCCCTCTCGTTGGTACAAGGAGTGCGTGCTACAGAGTATTTGAGGTCACAAGGAGGTTGGGAGGAGAGCTAATTAGTGAGCCTGACAAATTATTCCGGTAGGACTATATTTGGAACCGCGTGGTTGGGGTGCAGGACGGGTTTGCACTCTGGTGCTGTGGAGGCAAACAGTTTGAGGCACAGGCAAGTGAAGGTTTGGCCCAACACGTCTTCTTTCTCTGGGATGAGTCTGAGCGAGGCTGGAAGCCGCTCAGCCGGTCCATTTCTTCGGTCTGAGGATCACGTTTGAAAACGCAGTGAGGAAGTTTTTGTTTCGTGCTTTCACTCCAGCAGGGTGGGGCAGTTGTGGCCGGGCGTTCAGCTTTTGACATTTCCCGCAGGACCCGCCATGTAGCTGCCGCCATTTAGGATCAGTCTCCATGTGCTGGCTGCTTCTGTGGCCTCTGTTCCAGTAGCTCCAAAATGACAACCTCCACTCTGCCTTTGCTTTCTGGTCCATGAGAAGGAGCTGTGTGCAGTGCTGCCGTTGGAAGTGCCACGTGAGGAAGCCCTAAAGAGTTCCTTGCAAAGCAGCTTGAGCTTTAACCCGCCCTCCTCTCCCATTTCTGAGTGCTTTGGCTAAATGTGGCAAATGGGAGCAGCCATAGGGTGAGAAGGACCGAGAACCTCTCTACAGACAAGAAACCTGCAACAAACTCCCACAAAACCAGGGTTTTTTCCCCCCACATGGAAAAAGTAGATGGTTTTAAGAGTTGGTACCAACTGATATTTTGGTCAGATCCAAAACTAGGATCTGACTTCTAGGATTGTCTAGCAAAATCAGTGCAGTTGGAGGGTATGTATGTTTCATCCCCAACAAATATTTTCATGCTTTTCCAAGTGTCTGTCATGGCCTCATCACTCTTTCCCTGTAGCTTTTTGTTGTCTGAATGGGTATCTGGTTACATGTGTCTGTTCAAAATAAAGGGGATCACTTCTTACATGGTATATTTCTATTTCTCATGTGCAGATTTTGAGTGCTTCAGTTTCCAAGGCTTCCTTCTTTCTGTATCCCAAAGATTAGTTGTTTGGCTTCTGGGATGAGAACAAGGGTTGGGAGAGCCTTAAGAGGAAATCTCTGCCCAGTTGAAGCTCTTGGTGATAGATCCCCTGAGTATCATTCTGCAGTTCAGCCATATTTTTGCTGTGTAGGGTAAATGTTCATGGTTACACCGTTGCTTTCAGATGCCTTTTGCTGAGCAGAAGTGCAGATATTTTTCTTTCAGAAGTTTGTATTACAAAGCCTTATGAAATGTGACGTGAAGTTGTTTTTTATTTTTGAATACATGTGACGATTTTAAGGAGTTTTTTTTCCTTTTCTCCTTCCACTGGATGATTTAAACCCCACCAAAAAAAATAAAGCAGACCAATGAAAAGACTTGAATGCTAACTTCAGTTGAAAAGAAACAGCAGCACTACTCTTGTGAGACAGTTTTCGGCAGTGTTCAGCTTACTGGTCCTGCTCAGCCTTTCCTTTCCTGCCTGCTCCCTGACCCTCTGTCACACTGAAATATCCACTTCTAGGACAACCTTCTTCCTGACCCGAAGGCTAAAAGTTCTTCCCTCTCTTCTTCTCCTGTTTAAAATACCATCTTGCATCAGCCAGATCTACTGTTTAGAGGGATCAAAAGCTCTTTTTCTCCTGCCTTATTCCTATCCATATCAATATCCAGGGCCCTGAATGCACTGCTCTCCAGCGAGAGGTAAAATTTAAATCCCTAAATACAATACTTGGGATAGTAACACTAGCTCTGGATCACTAAAAACCAAGGTTTTTTAAAGTCTGTAGTATCCCAATGAAGTAACTATCCTTGCTTGACAAATAATCAGTTTTTTGGGAGATGGAGCTAATTGCTGAGAAGTAGCATTGCTCTGACTCATGTTGTGGGAGCCGAGAAGCCAGGTTTAGGTGTTCCACTCACAGAAATGCCACAGGCTACACAACTAATCCTAGTTTTGGTGAAACTTCAAAGGAAAAGACTAAATTAACATGATACAGGCAAGCAAATGCAATGGAAGGCATAGTAAGGAAAGCTGTTGGTGTGATTCTGGTTTGGATTCTAGTAGAGATTCCAAACTCAAACTCTCTTGGTGGCTTGGGCTAGTGATTTAATTTCTCTGTGCTTTGGTTTTGTAGCAGTAGAAGGGGCAAAAAAAGGAGCTGTCAAGCAATAATTAGTTGATTATACTGTACTTTGAGGTCTTCAGTGTGAGGGAATAACATTTTGTTTTAAATGCTGATGAACCTTGTTTGTGACCAAAGTTGGAGATGGGGCTAACACCAGCACTCAGCTTTGGAATATCCTGATTAAACGTTTCCCTGTATTTTACCATCACATCGTACAGTAGATCAGAGTCCCAAATCCAAATGTTGAAGTTTTCATTCAGATTTGGACTTTGCCTATTTTTGGTCTGCTTCTGACCATGACTAAATACATTCCCAAACTGTCCAGTTATTAAAAGAAATATAAAAAAAAACCCAAAAACAACGCATATAGAAGTTTCATTTCAACAAAGGATGCAGTTAGCAGTGCTAGCATACATAGTCCAAGAGTGTGAACAAATCAGGATGTGATTACTTAAGGAGAATAGGCATAAAAGAGCACTTCTGGAGTACTTGTTATTTTCCAAAATATCACTGAAATTCTGATGACTAAGTACAGTCTGCTTATCTCTATTTGAAACAGTGCTGTACGGATTCACTATTTCTAAAGGTCTTCTTTCCATTTCTATATAGATATTCTCCCTTCACATTTTGAAGGTTTGAAGAAGAGGATTGTTTTTCGAGTCACACTAAGTAAACATTAAATGCATGCAGGCTTAAAACTAAAGCATGCATGTTATGTAGCAGCAATAAAAAGTGCTCGGCTTGCACGACTTATGATGCTCAAGCGTTGCCTTGTTAAAATGCCAAAAAAACTTTTTCTTTGCATTTTTTTGAAAAGTAAATCTCTTCCTTTGACCTTGCAATACTTAACTTTTCCATTTCTTTGGACAAGTGATATTTATTTTACTGAATGCTTTTATATTACAGATAAGGTGGATGAAATAGTGCCAGTTTCCAAGCCATCAAGAATTGCAGACAATGCAACTGTGGACTCCAGAGTGGCAACTATAAAACAGCGGCCTTCTAGTAGATGTTTTCCTTCAGCTACAGATATGAATGTGAGTGGGAGCCACAAAGCACTGCTTTATTCCTACAATTGTACCTAATTCTTTGATTAAATAATGCCCAATGCTTCGTAAGGGAAGAATTGACATTAATACTATAGCACGTATTAAAAATTAAATGCCAGAACTCTGAAATTGCATAATTCGAGGTCAAAATTTAA
Source organism: Thryothorus ludovicianus (assembly GCA_013397245.1). Lineage (NCBI taxonomy): Eukaryota > Metazoa > Chordata > Aves > Passeriformes > Certhiidae > Thryothorus > Thryothorus ludovicianus. The sequence goes on along the minus strand of VZTB01005749.1, from coordinate 249,633 downwards.
TCTTACAAAACTTTGCGGGTAAAAAAAAAACACAAAAAAACCCTGTTCTTATTGCATGTTGGGCATACTTTTCCATTACCCACCTTAAGATGCTGCCTTATAAATATGTATAATAAATATGTATATCTTATTATATTATTATATAATAAATAACAAAATCCACTTGCTCCTGCTGTCCTTTCATAAGTGTCTAAACAAAGCCCAGCCTTCCCTTTCCCTCCACCTCCTCCACAAAAACAACCCCATGTTTTTTATTTTCCATACAAATGCTCAATGAAAGGGGTAATGGATGAGGCATTATTTCCACATGGGAGAAGCTTTCACACTTTAATGCTGTTGGGGTTTCTGTTTGCTCTTTTGTAGTCCATGTATGAGAGACAGGGTATTGCTGTGATGACGCCCACTGTCCCAGGGAGCCCTCAAGGTCCTTTTCTGGGTATACCTCGGGGTACAATGAGAAGACAAAAATCTATAGGTAAAATGCCTCTCTTGTATGGTTTTGTTCATTCATAGCATACTTTTAGTAACCTTGCTTCTTTCCTGAAGCGTGTTTCTCCAACATCTTTACCCCAGTGAGTGGCTGTTTAATCTTTATACAAAGCTCATGAGAAGTTTGTGTGTAAGGTGGTGTTATTTACACAGTGTACTTGGCAAGTATGGAATCATAACTTGGTTATTTTCTTTAGAATGTTCCCTCTAACAAGGGGAAAAAAAAAGATCAGTACAAGCCTTTTACAAAACATTGGGACAAAATATTATCCTTTTTTCCCTTGTTATTGAGGTGAAAGCACTGTAATGATGTGTAGTTTACAAAGAAATCCTGTTGATCAAATGGACTAAAATGCACCTCTTTTTTTTCATTTCAAAGGATGGCAATAGGTGCTTTTACAACAAAGAAACAGAGAGCAGACCAAATCTGGGCTTTGTTCTTGTTAGTAATCTTAGCACTGACTTTTATCAATTTAGAAACGCATTATGCTGATGTAAAATTAGCATCCAAACTATCCCAGTTTATTTGTGTTAAAAGGCACGTTTGTAATGATACGTCATCTTTTGAAATGCAACATTATGGGTTTTTTTTCCCCAATAGAATCTTCACAGTTCCTTTGCGAAACTCCAATTGCATCTTAAAAATTCATTAGGTTTCTGAGTTGTTTTATTATATTCATTTGTAGAGTGCTGGAGCAAGGCAGAAAGTGGCTCATCTGCACAGAACATCTTCCCTGTACAGTAGTTTCCAAAGAAAATGTGCTTTTCTACAGCCACCTTGATGATACATAAGCACCAAACATTTGCCTATACATAAGTTTAACTAAAATTCTGTAGCATCTTTTTCAATCCTGGTACCTGGGATGTCTGACAGGAAAGAATGATTATGGTAGGAATCAACCCAAAGGCCTCTTTTGGAATTTTGCATACTCCTCATGCCAGGGGGAGTGCACCCTGGAATTTTGGGTTAGATGGAGAAATAGTACATCATGACGGGTCCCAGTGGGTGTGTCAGTGTTTTACATGCACTCTCTGATTTTTCAGGAATAACAGAGGAAGAGCGGCAGTTTCTGGCCCCTCCTATGCTGAAGTTTACCAGGAGTCTTTCAATGCCTGACACCTCTGAAGATATCCCACCACCACCACAGTCCTTACCTCCCTCACCACCGCCACCTTCTCCCTCTCTCTACAACTCCCCCAAATCCCTGACATCCCGGAGCTACGGAACGATCAAACCTCCATTTAACCAGAATTCAGGTGCAAAAATCTCTTTGGTTCGGCCCGAGAGCGTGGGGACCATGATAAGGGACAAAGGGATCTATTACCGGCGGGAGCTGGACCGATATTCCCTGGACTCGGAAGACCTGTACAACCGGAGCGCTGCAGCTCAGGTGAATTTCAGGAGCAAGAGGGGCCAGATGCCGGAAAACCCTTATTCTGAGGTGGGAAAGATCGCCAGCAAAGCGGTTTATGTGCCGGCCAAGCCAGCCAGGCGGAAGGGGATGCTGGTGAAACAATCCAACGTGGAGGATAGTCCAGAAAAGACCTGCTCTATTCCGATCCCAACCATCATCGTCAAAGAGCCATCCACCAGCAGCAGCGGGAAAAGCAGCCAAGGGAGCAGCATGGAGATCGATCCTCAGTCTTCAGAGCAGCCTGGACAGCTCCGGCCCGACGACAGCTTGGGAGTCAGCAGTCCGTTCGCAGCAGCCATCGCGGGGGCCGTGAGGGACAGGGAAAAGAGGCTGGAAGCCAGACGCAATTCCCCGGCCTTCCTCTCGACGGACCTGGGCGACGAGGACGTTGGATTAACCCCACCAACACCACGGATGAGGCAGTCCAAGTTCACCGAGGAGGCAATGTTCAGCAGTGAGGATGGTTTCAGACAGCTCATGTCTCCGTCTCCGATCCCTGCCCCCAGAGAGCCCGAAAACCTTTTCAACAGCAGCGAGCCCAGCAGCCAGAGCGACTCAAGGACATTGAATGCTCCATCCAAAACGAAAGGTACTGACATCAGTACGGTGGCAGCCAAGCCCACGAGTGCTCCTGGCTCAGATAGCTATGTCCATCCAGTCACAGGGAAGCTGTTGGATCCAAACTCGCCACTTGCCCTCGCGCTCTCTGCCAGGGACAGAGCCATGAAAGAGCAGACACAGCAGATTCCAGGCAAAGGGGACGCTGTCAAAACCGACCTTAACAAACCGCTTTACATCGACACCAAGCTGAGACCCAACATGGAAACGACTTTTCCTGTTACTGCCACTGTCACCAGGCAAAATACCCGCGGCCTGTTGAGACGGCAGGAGACTGAGAACAAGTACGAGATGGACGCAGGGAAAGAAAAGAAAGCTGAGGAGAAGAAGAACATGTTGATAAACATTGTGGATACCTCGCAGCAAAAATCAGCCGGCTTGTTGATGGTGCACACAGTGGACACGGCGAAATCAGACGACACGCCCGAGGATGAGGAGGAAAAGGGAGCTGAGATGGAGCCGAGCCCTGAGCACTCCCCACCGGAGAGGCCCGAGGGCAGCGAGGAAGCGGAGAGCGAGCTGAGCGTCCCTGCCGCGCCTGAGCCCCCGGCTTCTCCCTGCAAAACCATCGTGGCCGCCAGCTCTGTGGATGATCCCGTCATCCTGCCTTTCCGCATCCCCCCGCCGCCCCTGGCCTCCGTGGACATTGACGAGGAGTTCCTGTTCACCGAGCCGCTGCCCCCTCCCTTGGAGTTTGCCAACAGCTTTGACATTCCTGACGACCGCGCGGTGCCCGGCTCGGCGCTGACAGACCTGATGGCGCAGAGGAAGAACGGCACGCCTTCACCCAGCCAGCCAGCAAACTCCTTGGACGGCAAAAAGCCAGCGGGTCTCTCAAACTGTTTGCCTGCCTCCTTCCTGCCACCCCCCGACAGCTTTGACAACGTCACCGACTCTGGGATCGAGGAGGTTGACAGCCGGAGCAGCAGTGACCATCACCTAGAGACAACCAGCACTATCTCAACGGTGTCCAGCATCTCTACCTTATCCTCAGAAGGGGGGGAGAACGTGGATACTTGTACAGTCTATGCAGATGGGCAAACATTTCTGGTGGACAAACCCCCAGTACCTCCTAAGCCAAAAATGAAGCCCATAATCAACAAAAGCAATGCACTTTACAAGGACGCGCTGATCGAGGAAACTGTAGACAGCTTTGTGATCCCTCCTCCCGCGCCGCCCCCACCTCCCATCAGTGCCCAGCCCAACCTGGCGAAAGTCGTCCCCCAAAGGACATCCAAGCTATGGGGGGACGTGCCGGAGGTGAAAAGCCCGATTCTCTCAGGCCCCAAGGCTAATGTCATTAGTGAATTGAACTCAATACTCCAGCAAATGAACAGAGAGAAATCCTCAAAGCCAGGGGAGGGACTGGAGTCGCCCACTGGAATGAAAACTGCGAGTCTCAGTACAAGGTAAAAGTAATTAACCAAATCATTTTCTGAAAAGGCTTGATCTTTTTTGTTTTGTTTTGTTTGTCATCCCTTTGCTGACTTCTCCTGTAAATCACTTAGATTGAAGGAGAGTATACTTTGTATTTCCTTAACCAATAGTCTGTGTCAAACAGGAATTTTTTACACTGTCAACATTTGTGTTGCCTACATGATACCACAGGAGCTTTTCAGCCTTCAACTTCAAGGTTTGCACAAACTTTCAGTTGTTTTGATGTGAATTACTTAGATTTCTCTTTAATTTTTTTTCTCTCTATTATTTTTTCTCTTTGGTTTCTTTCCTTTTAAAATCGGGTGATAATTTGATTTTCCTTCAGTCCCATGAGGTATTTTGGCTTCAAACAGGAAAAAAGTGTTTTTTACCAAGGATTGCTTTGCATTCACCATGTGATGTCATTTGATTCATGCTGAGACCTCTCCTAATCTACTTCATCATAAAATATTTCAGAGAATTGCTCGTTAAAATCCCTTTGCACTGTCCATGTTCTTACTAGACCACATCTGTATAGAATGTGGACATAATATCATGAAATCCATAGTTATTAAAAAAAGAAAGGTAATTTTGTAAGTTTTATTAAGAGACTGAGATATTTCTTTTTGCAGAAACCCCTGTGCTGTTTTTTTTTTAAAAAAAAGAATTATTCTGGTGGTTAGTAAATAGCTCAGTCTTTGGAAAGCTGCTGTACTTTGCATGCATGAAGATCATTTGTTTTCAAAGGAAGGGTGTCTCTGCTGATGGCAAATATTGCTCATTCAGAAAACAGTGTGATCCACAGCCTCAGCATCACACAGTAAGATATTATTTCCTGCAGGATGGAAGTCATCAAACTGGTGATGGTGAGGAAATTCAATTTTTAGGATTGAGAAATGGGAATAAAACACAGAAATTCTGGAATTCCTCTCAGTGGCACTTGACTAAATGGAGCAGTAATTGAGTTGGCTCTGCAGGAAAAGCCTTTATACATAAAAAAACCCACATGCTGGGGGTTTGAACATGTTGTCTGTATCTTCATGTGTATAATATTATTTATCAGCTTTTATTTTTAAACTGAAAGGTATTTCCAGGTTACAGTGGAGATCTTTAGCATCCCTATTTTATTAGAAAATAACCGAGACTACCGACTACAATGCCCTGTAAATATGTCAAAGTACTCTCATTACTGAGAGCGAAATGAAAAGTACAAGTAAATAGAAATCTTTTTTTTTTTTTTGTGAAAATATATTTTTGAAGGTATAAAGGGTGGGGAAAACTTGAAAAACTGTAGCACTCTTCTGGAGAAAAGCTGTTACATAAGCAGAAGTAGCCCCTTTTGGAGGAAGAGCTGACTTAGTGTTACAAATTAATGTTACTTTTTTTCTGTCCTTGAGGTTTTTTTAATTTTTTTAACTCAGCTTTGGCAAATTGCTACATCTTAATTATGGAGTGCAGAGGCTCAGTTGAGGGGGGAGAAAACCCCACCATTTCAATGGGACTGAAATCCTGCTTCTTCCCTGAAAAGCCAACACAAGCAGTCATCTTTGCAAACTGGAGAGAGGATCCTGGGATGGGCCAGTGCCAAAAGAGCTGTGAGGGAAGAAATGGGAGAAGCTGGCAGTGGCAAAGAGCAGCAAAACCCTTGGCTCTCATTTGGCTGGGGGAGAAAATGACACTTCCATAGCATTCCCAGTGGGAACAGGAGACAAGAGCGCTGGGTTTTGTTTCCTGCCATTTTCTGTGATTGCCTCTTAATTATGAGCTGGTTGAAGCTGCTAAAACCACCAGGAAAGGTTGCTAAGGATTTCTTTTTTAAGCAAGTAGTAATCCAGGAGACAGCAGAAAAGAGCCAGCAATCTAGAGACGCTGGAAGTGTGTTTGGAAAGGTGCTGCAGGCAGTGCCTTTTCATCCCAACCAGGGTAAGGCAGAGAGATGGAAATGGAGACGTTCACTTGTGGATTCAGAAGCCCTGTGGGTTTTTTTCACAGCTTTTACTCCTGCTTTATCTCTCTAAAAGTTAAATAAATTACAGCCTTTCTAGCCCAACTGCACTACTGACACAGTTTTTTTACAAAGCTGTCAAATATTATGACCAAGGAATACCATCTTGTGAAAATTTCAAGTGTAAAAGCTAATGTTTAAATTTCAAAGGTAAAATTCCTGGAGTTCCTTGGTATTTTTTTCCCCCTAATACTCTAAAGCTTATGGCAACCAATTGTTGAGCTTGCAGCCCTTCCTGGTGAGGTAGCATTAGAAAGGGACCAAGGAATTTTGGCTCACAAAAAGCAGGGATTCTGGTAAATTAAAGAACAACTCGTTAGCTCTGCGAATAGAGCAGTGATAATAAATGGGCCTGTTCCTATCCTTCAGCCAAGGAGAGGGATTGGGAAGTGTTATAAATAGGAACAGTGTTCACAGGCTCGCCTGGGCGGTGTTCACAGCACAGGCAGCCTGATGAAATTAAAAATATGTATCTGCTTATGGGGCCATGCATGAAATTACAGACCAGATTGGAATCCTAAATCCCACTAGGAATTCTCTTTGCACAGCCAGTAGATGTAAATCTGGGGTTCACTCGAGGCAATTGCCCTGTTAGAGTGGCACAGGGGTGAATTAAACTACAGATAGTTGGGTAATGGCTGGCTGCATTAACCCATAAAAACACCTTCTTTGTGTGTTTTTCATAAATGAAAGATATCATTCTGTGGTCCTGAACAACAAATGATTTCTCAGTTATTACGCTAAAACCACACTAAACTTGCTTTTATTCTCTGCACCTTGGTTTAGCAATCATTTTCCATGGTTTGTTTATAGTTTTCCCGTGGTTCTTATGGAGACATTGAGCTTCAAGATTTTTAAATAGAGCATGGAAACGCTTGGCTGGAACCATCTGCTCCTCAGTGGCAGTGACCAGCCCGTGGGATAGGAAAAAAGGAGCCCAGTAGGAGAAGGGAAAGGAGGAAGAAGTGAGAGGATGCGCTTGCTTACTTTGTACTAATTAAAATGTAATTAAAGGGTTTGGACACAAGGTTCAGGAAGAGACCTCCAGATCCCACTCCCACTTTTGGCCACCATTTACTTTGAGGAATTACGGCCATCAGTTGTCGTGCCAGAGGTTTTAATCTGGGTTATCCCTGTCCTTCTGCAGGTGAGGAGGACAGGACGTGTCAGCCACAATGCCATAAATATGGCAGTGCTAAATCCACTCGAGAGGCCCTGGCTTGTATAGGGAGCTGATGAAAGAACTGGGGGAAGAGCAGAGCAGGGCTTTCCCTGGGAAAGAGGAGGGGTGTTTGTTCTGTCTGTGACCCGGCCACACAACCAACAGGTGCCAGCCCCTGAGATCCAGGGGCTAAAGGCAGCGTGGCTGAGGCAGGATAAACCCAGGGGCTGCCAGGGACAGCCAGCTCAGCTCCCAGGGAGCACAGAATCCTCCCTCCCTCCGTGCCTCTGGAGCACTAATAAGGAATAATGAACAGCATTCCTGCTGCTTTCCACCAGCACAGCACCAAAATGATCCATGGCTTTGTCAGAGGGACAAACACTTCCAGGTTTTCTATGTTTGTCCAGCTGGATCTGCACAATCCCATGGCCTTTGGGGCACATTGGTATCACTGCTGGTGGTGGGAAATACTCCTGATGAACGTGGGAGTTATGGAGGATGCTGTGGAACTGAGTCCTCTAGGAAGAATAACTTGCACTGTGCTGGAATAACAAGTTTTAAAAGTGAAACTGGCCATGGTTTTGGCCATCAATGGATTAATTTTTTTTCATGAGTATCTGGAAAAGTTCCTTTCATTTTTGTATAAACAGGTAAGGCCGAACAAAACTTAGCAGTGAGTCCTTTATGGGGACTGATCCTACATTTGGTTTGTTGTAAAGGATGTCTGGGTTTGGCAGAGGATGAAATAAGTGCCTTGATTTTTCACTTGCTGCTCTCCCATTAGACTCATTTCACGTCATTAACTGTTTGCCAGCTGATTTCACAGGTCTGCTTGCTTTGTCAGTGATTTCTGCAGTGTTTCAGTCATTCCATTTTGTCATTTTTATTTGCTGTCATGACTGCTGTTGTCAGAGGAGGGCCATGCTGAAGTGCCATGAAGTAAGTGCCAACCATAAAGCATGGACTATTCTGTGTTGTACATCTGCTGCTTTTTAATGCTCACTCATTGTTATTGCATTTCAGTGACTTTGGTGGTGACTGTGTTTCTCACAGTGCAGTGTGGATTAGATCATCCTAATCCAGAAATGGTAGCCATCCTAAAATGGGACCTAGGATGTCATCTCAAGGTGAAATAAAAGCCACGTCCATCAGAGGAGTACTCAGAAAATATGTTGGTAACATGAGCACATAAGACCAGATTCCCGAATGTGTCTGGGAACAGAAACAAGGGGCAGGACTTTTCAGATATGGCCAGATTCTGCCAGGTTTTGGGAGATGGAGGGGTGGGGAGGGATGGTTAGTACAGTTTTACACACCTATGTGAGGCTAAAAGTAAAGACAAACCAGCCAGTGTGGTCATCTTTGGTCCTTGAAAGCTGTGGGACAGCCCCCTTCTCCTTCCAGCTTCCCTTTTCCCTGCAGTTACCCAAGCAGAGAGGGCTGAGGCTGCCTCCTGGCCCAGCACCATCCCCTTCCCACTGCTTTCCAGACATTTCACATGGAAACTCCTGCTCCTGCACAGACAGACTCCCACAGACCTTCACGATTGTTCCTCACTGGCAGCAGACACCAAGCATCTCTCAGCTCCTCTCCCCGAAATAACACCGTTGTGGGGAGCTCTGCATCCTGCCAGTCATCCTGTCAGCCCTTGCTCTTCACCTGCCCCCAAAACAGACAATTCCTGGCTTACTTCCCTGCCATGCAATTTGCCTCTGACAACAAAGCAAAAATATTGAGAGGTGAAGGCAAAGTTCGGGTTTGTGTCGCCACCAAGATCTGTAAGAAATTAATTTCTTGCAGCATCCCTATACAGGGGCTCCACTTGTGGCTCCTCTTGGTTTTTTAGATGTTTTCCTTTGATACAATGGGACAGCTGTATCAGAACCATCAAGTCTTCTGGAAAGTTCTAGGGTAAAACAGCTCCCAGGATTTGAGAATAATGTGAGGTTTTTATCTTTCCATGGGAGCTGCTGCACTGATCTGCTTCTGATATTAAGTTAACAGTAAATTTGAATCTTGCAAATATAATTTAAAATTTAAAAGAATTTCTTGCCTACAAGCCGTGCTGATGACTTTTATACTTGGAGGCCACATGGTTGTGACATATAGGTTATATATTTTGATTTTAATCTGAGGCAACATAATGGGCACTGCAATCAGTGCAGACTCACAGCAGCAAATGTTTATAAATCACCACCATATGCTGATTCAAATAGAGCAAATTTTATTTAAAATAATTATCGGACTTTTCACCTTTTTTAAAATGAAATTTGGGGTTTGGCAGGTTTAATATGGATTTAACATGTTTAGGATAACAGATGATCAAATAAGGCATAAGAAATTGCAATGATTAAAAATCTGGAAACCCCGTAACACAACAAACCGTGCCTGCTCTCCAGCTGGAATGTGCTGGCTCCTTATTGACCAGGGTACCAATCAGCCATAAAATGCAAGACAGATGATGGTTTCAAGGCTGTGTCTGCACCCCAGATTGTGTGGGAGATGTCATAAATTATAATTTAGGATGCATAGGAATTACATAAATAGCCTTGTTTTTTTCCCTTGGATTGCAATTACAGTGCAGCATGAAAGAATGGAGTTGATATGGCAGGTGGAAGAGGGAGAAAGGAACATGGGAAGATAATCTTGGAGTGAAAGGCATGGAACTGAAATCCTGGAAGTGCTCCAGCAGACTTCCCTGAGCTTCACCACGGCTGTGCCCATGCCACAAGAGCTGAGCCCTCACATGGCTATGAACTGAGCTGGTGTTGAAACCTCTACAATCAGCTAAAATTAGAAAAAAAAATAAAATCTTATCGCGGTCCCAGGGTTTTGTTTTAATAATCAGCAGCCCTAAACCTCTGGCTTGGAAAAAGCAAGATGCTCTCAGACCTGCTGCTGCTGTTTGCAGCCTGTGTGAAGCCAATGCTTTGCTCCAGGCTGACAGGAAGCAAAGGACCAGGATGCCTGGGATGCTTTGCTCACCCTGGGTTTTCCTGCCCGTGGGGCTGGAAATACTTCAGGCAAGGAATACTTCAAATGAGAGCACAGCATTTACTTTTGGGAGTTTGTTTCACTGTCTTAACATCCTTTCTTCGAAGGAAGAGTGACAGTGATTTCCTGAACAAGGCTGGGCAGGGAGTCTTTAAGAGGAGCAGTCTGGAGGAGAAGCAGCAAAAGTGAGTTGCAAAGCACACAGCCTGGAGCTGTCAGTCAAGCAGTAGAAATTATCTTTCATCACCTGGAATAAAAGAAGATGGATTTTCATCATCCGTTTGATCTTGTCACAATGAGTGTGAATACAAAACTAATTTCTAGTATTTGCAAGATGGGAAAGCTAAGTAGAAGGGTGATTGCAGGTAAAGATCAGGGACTCATTTCCCTATTTATACAAAGCTCATTCTTGCCATCACTAAGATAGCACTACCTCGACCTTTTTCAGAGCAGGCTTTTTGTTGGTTTTGAATTATATCGTGCCTTAGTAATGAGCGTGAGACTCCTAATGCTGAGGTAAGGGAGGTAGAAATAACTTGCTCCCCTTGGTTAGTAGAATTTAATAGTCTCTTGCCACATACTTTTGATTTTGTGAGAATGTTTAGCTCCAACCCTGGAAGACAATGAGAGTCATTAGGCACCAAAAACATCACAGGAAACACTCAGAACCTTGCCAAGTATTTCCTTTCTTTGTTAAATTACAAAGCCGTAAGTGCTGGAAGCGCTGTTCCTATCGGGTTTTAAGTCAAGTACCAATCTTCCAAAGAGATCCCCCAGTTCCCATTGAAATACATGGAGCAGCCTGTGGGAAATCAGTGGAAATGTTGGTGTGAATTAGACCTGTGTTCTCCCAAAAGTTATTCTCGGTGCTCTTCTGGTGACAGGGAGATTTATTTGAATAAAATAAACCTGCCGAGAGGGGAGCAGGAGCATTAGTGTGGCAGAGCTGCACTTCCCTGGGCTCTGGGTTGCTGGTGAAGTGCCAAAGCCCCAGGGCTGATTCAGGGAACATTCTCAGGACTCTCCACAGCCAGCAGCCAGCCAGGGAATCACTGTCTCCAGCTCAGGGCTGCAGTGGGAGAGAAAGGGATGAATAACCTGTTTGTCAGCACTGCCCCATGTTGCCATTACCCTGCTTTTCCTTCAGCTCTTAGAGACCTTTTCTGCACAGTGGGGAATCTGCTGGATTAATGGAAGCATTTCCATCTGACATCACGCACCCAAGCCACCCTCAGTTGTGCCTAGGCAGGACAGGCCAGGCCTGGGGACAGTGTGGCACTCAGAAACAGAGGGCTTCTGTCAGGGTCTGCACTGGGGATCTCAGTACACCATCAGCCACATCATCCTCTGGACTCCATGGCATTGCTTCCAGGATAAATAAACCCTTCCTTTGCTCTGCAAGTGCTTTGGATCAGTTGTGTGCAGGTTTTCCCAGTTGGCAGGTTATTTCTGAAGTGAAGAACACTGGAGCTCCGGGCATCCCAGGGCTCTGTGGAGGGTCCTCAAGTGCATGTGCAGACCGGCAGGCTCTTCCCATGGGAATAAGGGCTGTGGGGTCAAGCCTTTGATGACATGAACAGACCCAAATTTCTAAATTTGCTTCTGTAGCCAGCAGGCAGAAACAGGGGGTCGTGTTCCTTCACCCACCCTGTCAGGCAGGGCATCAGAGCGAGCCTCTCAGCGAGGTTCATGCCTGCTTCATTCGTAATCTGGAACTCATTTTCTCTGGGCAGAACTTGATCCCAGCTACATCCCCTCCAGTCATGCACAGGAACAAGAATTTTGTCTCCTTAATTTTGTAGTGAAACTGCCAGAGTATAATTTCTCTGTGGAAGAAAATAGACACCGAGAAGTTTTAGGCACCTTAGAAGGACTGTTTTATGTTTGAAGCATGGATAGAAAGGGAAATAAGAGCAGCTTGTTCTATAAACAAAAAGTACTACAACCATTCTGCAAAATCCACTAAGTGAAGGCCAAAGACCCAAAATCCAGGGCTCCTGAAACTTTCCACAACTACTGTTATTAGCTACATTATCTGAAAAGGCAGAACTGAAGGATTCCAGCCCTCCGTGTGGCAAAGGGAAGATAACTCCTGGTTGTGCTTCATGGGGAGCACAAAGTGCTCATGTGCTTGTTCCACTCAACATTTCTCATTTAACCAGGAGTTAATTTGGGAACAGGTATTAAGAAGGGAGACAATGTGCTCCAGAAGGTGTTCCTGCCTGGACTGCTCATAAACAAAGGTTCTGTCTTTAACTATGGCTTACCATTGGTGCTAGTTTTTTTGGGGAAAGAGTTAATGATACGATTTTTGTACTTTTAGTTAGAATGTGGAAGCACCCAAGCATTGCCATGCTGTGATTAGTGTGTGCTGGTGGGGCCATCCTGGAGGCCAGCAGCTCTAACTGTGCCTGTCTGTTTGCACTTGCAGGAGCACGGAAGTCATGAGTACTGTCTCAGGTACACGAAGTACAACAATCACTTTCACTGTCCGACCCGGAGCCAGCCAGCCGATCACACTGCAGAGCAGGTCCCCAGACTATGACAGCAGGACCTCAGGAGCCAGGCACGCTCCCAGCCCTGTGGTTTCACCAACAGAGATTAATAAAGACATCCTGCCTGCTCCTCTGACTGCTTCTGCTTCAGCCTCATCTCCTTCTCCAACTCTGTCCGATGTATTTAGCCTACCCAGCCAGCCCCCTTCTGGGGACTTATTTGGCCTGACCACAGGGCGCAGCAGGTCTCCTTCTCCCTCAATATTACAACAGCCAATCTCAAATAAGCCTTTTACAACTAAGCCTGTCCACCTGTGGACTAAACCAGATGTGGCAGATTGGTTGGAAAGTCTAAACTTAGGTGAACATAAAGAAACATTTATGGACAATGAAATAGATGGCACACATTTACCAAATCTACAGAAGGAAGATCTGATAGACCTTGGAGTGACTAGAGTTGGGCACAGAATGAACATAGAAAGAGCTTTGAAGCAGCTGCTGGACAGATAAGAATAGCTATTTTGCCTCACAAACTTCTGTTGATAACTAGAGATGGGCTGGTACTGACATACCCCAAATGCCTTGTCTGTCTGTGAGTGCCAGCAAAATTATGGGGGAGGGGGAAAACAGATGAATTCCTGGTACTCAGGTGATGCAGACTGTCTGCTACATGCCCAAACACAAACCTAAAGATGCTAAAGAAGTGGGGCCATTTTATTTCAAAGCTGTGGGGAGATGTGAGAGAGAGACAATTGTTAACTTTAAAACTCTTGATACTGCCCTTGGCCGGGACCGTCATGTGACGATTTTCTTTTAAAATTGCAAACATTTCAGTGCTTCTTTTACTGAAAGAAAAAAAAAAATCCATTTTATTTTATTCTCTTCTTGACATTCAGTCTCCAAGCAGGCTTCCTTCCCCAGCCCTTGGTTCATTTTAAGAGGACAGGTTGCTCCAATACCACTCAAACCCAGTTTTACCAGTAGCAGGGATATTGAGGCAGGCACAGGCGTTCATATTCCTCTTTTTTTACTGGCACAGCTCCCTGATGTGTTGGCAGTGAAGCTGGTTGTTCTGCTGGAGTCAGTCCAAAGGTAACCTTGCTCTGTTTTACCTGGTATTTCTTTATTTCTGCAGTGGTATTTAGCACTCTTCCAAGGTGGCAGAACAAGTTCCGTGCGCGCTCCGCTGACGTGGCCTGTAGGACGGTGCAGACATTGAGTAAAGGCTGAGGAGGGACCACACTTAGAGCTGCAGCAAAGAGAAGCTAGTTTGAACCTGAGAGACCCCCCCTCCCCAGTTCTCAACTGCTGCTGAGTCAAAATACGAACTCCACGAGCCAGGACAAATTTTGGTGTGCAGGAGGCTTTGGGGCTTGACAGTGAGGCACTGAGAGAGGCTGAGCCCTGAGAGGTGCTGCTTGGTTCAGCGAGTGGTAAGTGCCTGGGCATTTTGAACAGCAGGCTGAGAAGGAAGGAAAAGAGAGATGAATGTTCCCATTGAAGTCAGTGGGAAGTGAGCCAGGATGTGAAGTAAGAGAGGGATTTCAGCCTGTTAGGAATGGAAATGCTTCAGCTCCTTGAGAGGAGGCAGAGAGGTGGTGCCAAGATGGAAAGAGCTGTCGAGTGTCTCGGGCTGCACGCGTTCCGAGAGCCAGGAGGGCTGGGGAGGCATCCAGGCTCTCATTTTATCACTGCTGGCACCAACTGGCTCTGGACAAGGACAGAGGGCCGGGCACTGGCCCCCAGCCCACTCCTTGGTATGAGAGGTGGGAGCACCCTGCCAGAATCCAGGGCTGGGAGTGGGGGCAGAGAGAACTTTCTGGGAGACTTCCGTCAGCAGGGGAGAAACACCTCTGGCTGGTTGACGTGGCTTTGTTTAGGAAAGAAAAAACAAAATATTATTATCTTTTTGTTCAAATTTCAAGTTAACAAGTCTCTCTCTGCATGTTTGAACTCCCCCTTGTAATTAACACCTCTGAATATCTGTGAGTTTTGTAGGACTTTCTGGACAGAATATTCAAGATGTTCAAGGTGGGTAAATTGGGTGTGGATGGCTGAACTGCCTCCCTACCAAACTTTCAGGTTCCCTTACATTTTGAAAGGTACCTGAACTTTCTTTCCTTGATATGGTCCTTGATATGGTCCAGCCTATCTCTAATTTTTTTATTATTGTGATTATTTTTTGCTCACAAACAAGTGTCTAATTAGGTCTGCAACAGCCCTAGTATGAGTACATAAAGTTTAGCATTTTAAATATCTTTCTTTACTGCAAGTTTAAATAGTTGTACAGATAGTTTATAAGCACAATATTTTAAGAAAATAAGTGGCTGGTCTACTGGGCAGCCTTTGTGCCACTTCAGTGCTAGGAAGTTAAAAACAGAAAAAAAAAACAAACAAAAAAAAAAACTTTTTGTGGTTTACTACTATTTCTGTGGAATAATTATAAAGTCTTGACCTTTTTAAAATCAACCTCATTTGGATGCATCTGAACCAGCAGAGCTGTGTTATATTTTCTATCTTTGCTAGAACTTCTACAGAGGAGGATGACTATTTCTTCAAAAGTGGTTACAGTTACCAACGCATTGGAAAATCATA
The DNA here is from genome assembly GCA_013397245.1 of Thryothorus ludovicianus. NCBI lineage: Eukaryota > Metazoa > Chordata > Aves > Passeriformes > Certhiidae > Thryothorus > Thryothorus ludovicianus. The sequence continues at coordinate 234,444 of VZTB01005749.1, read as the reverse complement.
AAAATCAACTTATTTAAGCCTCCTGCCCCCTTTATGGAACAGCAAATCTTTTGACTTAACATCTGTTACTGCGCTCTGTTTGTATCTGGGGAGTTCCAAGGAGCCTGGTAATGGAAACGAAGCACCGAGGCATTCCGCTGTCGAGGAGTGCTGAGTTTTTCCATGGGAGGTGTAGAAATTGGCATTTCCACTCAGATAGGTCGATGCAGGCAACTTGAGGCCATCACACATTTTAAGAAGTGAGAAAAGAGAAAAGAAAAAAAAAAAAAATAGGTAAATTAGCCATCGTTTGTCTTCCATTTGGTGATACGACAGAATTCAGTAAATAAACCACTGATGCCATGCTCTCTCTTTTTTTTAAAATGTTTTTTTTTGTTTGTTTCTTTGGGTACAGTTGCTATTACCTCTATAACACGTGCCAGAAGTACGTTAGGAAATAAATACAGTAGTAAGAGAAAAACATAGAAGTTGACTTTTAAAGCTGCTTTTTTTTGGGATCACAACCTTCCTGGTGGTTGACCTTGCCCTGAGCAGGCGCTGGCACACCCGGTAAGTCCCAGGTGAGGTGGTCCCTTCCTCACACAGGTGTGGCTCCTGCTCCTGCATCCCTTCAGGTGCTCCAGGAGCGGGCACAAGACGAGGGGATGAGAGCAGATCCAGGAGCTGTGAGGGAATGGTTTTGTTTTTCACGTGGTGTCCTGGGAAACAGAAAGGTGAGGAGACCTGAGGGGACCCACTTGGACCACCAGAATGCACCTCTGCCAAGTTGAGTTTGGTCTCCAGCTCTGAGGGGTGGTTTGAAACAAAAAAAAAAAAAAAAAAAAAAA
>VZTB01005749.1:200560-233609 GCA_013397245.1 Thryothorus ludovicianus | reverse complement strand
AAAAAAAAAAAAAAGAAAGCAATAGTAACAGATAACGCTGTGGCCTCCAAGTATTTTCACCAGGGGGGAGGAGAGAAGACCCATTTCTTTTCATGCTACTCTGATAGTGAAAAACAAAGTCATTAGAGATCTAGGATATTCTGGGTTTTAGGATCAACTTTTGTTTATATACTGTAATTTAAATAAATTGCATTTACATGCCTAGTTTCTGTAATATTTGTGTATACAATACCAAAATCTTACAAGATGTAAATTGTGTATAACTGCACAGACTCCTTGCCCTAGGTGTCTGAGAACATTTTAAGTTTAATTCATATATTATAAAATGACTAGATGTGACTGTTGATTTACAGAATTTACATATCACAAAGAAGTTAATTATTTGTGGTACTTAAGTTAATAAAAAAATAGTGATTTTTTTTTTTTTTAAATTTCCTCTCAGTTCTAAAAAGCATTACCCAGTTGATCTGGCGATGATTATGTGTATGAGCCACAATATTAATAATTTTTCCATTACATTTTTTCTTTTCTTTTCTAGATACTAATATGTTTCTCGCTATAGTTTGTGTAACAACTTGTGTTCATGTTATCTATGTTGCTGTAATTTTTGTGCTTTAATTCCTCTTATTTCGACTGATTAAAAAAAAAAATCAAGCTCCTGTAACTTGCACTTTTCCCCAATCCTTAATACTCTTGTATGGCAACCAAAATTACTGTAAGAAATAAATATAATATTGCACTAAGGGTGTGGTTCTGATTGCAAACAGAGAACACTGTCTGGATTTTTATTAAAAAAGAAAAAAAATAAGTTGCCAAAAAAAGTTGCAATTTGTTATTGAGAACGCATAAAATGCTTTAACAAAATGTAGATAGAACTAAGGGAAAAATATTGATTTATTGTTGGGAAAAGCATTTCCTGTTTTTTTGGTTTTTTGTTTGTTTTTTTTTTTATTATTAAAGCATTCCTTATGCCGAATGTTCCATTCATTTACTGAATTTCAGGGGTCGCGCTTGAAATCTGGAAAAGCAGGAAACGTTGATGGGACGAGGGAGAAAACTGCGTTACTTGATTTTTTTATTATTATTATTATCTTTTTTTTTTTTTTTTTGCCTTAAGGTGGAATTGGGAAATGTGTGGAATGTTTTCCGTGCGGGCCGCGGGGGGGATGCGCGCCCCGATTTCCCGAGGTGCTGGAAAGTGGGGATTTGGGGATTTGGGGACTGGGGGATTTGGGGATTGCACTTCCCACGGCGCCGGCGTTTCTCTGGGGCAGAGCAGCTTGGCAGAGGGGAGGAGGGAACAGAGACTTTGTGCATCTTGTGACTTTAAAATCTGTACCAGCGGGCTCTGTTTGTACTGTGAATAAACAAGGCTGCGAATGGAAAGAAAAAACCAAAAAAAAACCAAAAAAAACCCCTAAACCAGAAAGCAAGGAAACAATTCACATCTTCTTTTGGCTTAAGTTAAAGATTTGTTTTCCTATCTTAAAATGGCGACGCAATGAAGAGTATTTTTTATTTTTATTTTCTGAGACATTGGAATAAATGCCTAGAACCGTTGCCATTTGGTTTCATATGTTCCTTAAATATGATTCTCTTCTCAGCTGTTCTAGCTCATCATTTTTGTAGCCCCCTCTTATTACTTCTCTCATGATTTCCCAACAACAATTACTTGGCAGCTTTGTTTTGTTAAAAACACAAACTAGAACCAGCCTGTTCGGAGTTTTTTTTATTTACTTATTTCAAGTATTGTGGCAAACATCTGTGTATCCAAATAAAGTCAGGTATTTCCAGTGCAAAACAAAGAATGCTTTGCAATTGTCACTGCTTGTTGGCCAAAGAAATGAGAAGAGTTGATCATTGCTGTCATTGTGTACATTGTATCAATGTGTTCTGCTTTATTCTTTGGTTTCTGTATTTTTTTCTGTATTTTTTTTCCCCTGTATTTTCCTGCATTTTGTAGACTTTCATCCCCTCTGTCCTTGGCTGGGCCACCCAGAGTAGCACGGTTGTAACAACGCTTCAGAGTGTGTGTTTTTTAAAAAAAACAAAACAAAACAACAAAAAAAAATTGTACGTGCCTTATGATTTTCCACCTGGATCAGCTACACTGTATCTCACATAAAAAGCTTTATCTTCAAGGTGTTCAGTACCTGCCAAACAGAGAGTGCTGGGGCTGGAGTGAGCTCCGTGTCACTGCTGTAGGAAGCCCTGAGGAGCTGCAGTGATTCAGACCTTATCCCGCCACATTTCTGGCATTGTGAGCCTGATTTCAAGTCTTCTATTCAAATCAAGCAAGCAGGAGGGGGAAGAGAAATGAGATGAGACTGTTATTTCGGGTTCAGTTCACTGCCATAAATCCTGGGTGGTTGGTGCAGTTGACGTGGGCTGTGTTTCACGGGTGAGGTAACGATGGTAAATAAATAAACCAAGTGGACCTGATGCCATTAAGTCTGCCACAAACTGGTTCTGTGCCACTGACATCTAGTGGAACCTGATGGACACTGTCTCAGAGCAATATCAGACCTTTTAAAATAATTCTTTATTTATTTACGTTCTACTACTGTCATTCTTTCTACAAGAAGCCGTTTTGGAAAATTTTGTATTGTTATTATTTAGGTTGGCCTGAGTATTTGAGTCATAGAAAGGCTGACTGTATAATTACACAAATTATACACAAATGAGAAGTCTTTGATGTGTTTTCTGGTCTCTCTGTGCTTATGTTTTCTCAGTTTTCTGTTTTGAACGTCAGCATCTCCATGTGATACTTCATCTGCATCCGGCACGGTTTTTAATGGGAATATAGGTTTTGTCTCCAGTACTGTGAACCTTGGACTGTTTTGAACCATTTCTGACACTACAACCTGATGAACAACAGCCTGTTCAGCTCCAAATTGTGAAAACAAAAAAGTGAATTTTGAGGTTAGGAAGCAGTTCAGAACAGCTGGGGGGGGATTTCCCTGATGCGCTTGCAGTGCTGAAGTTTGGTTTCTCCAGTAAAATCCCAGTTGTTTTTCTCCTCAGGACTGATGCCAGGAGGAATCCGTGCACGTGTGTGTGAGTTCTTGTACGCTTTCAATGTAAAGGTCCTTGGGCAGCCTTAGAGAACAATGTACAGTAGGACACCAGTGTTGCATGTGCTTAAACCTGTACTGGAATCAATGTCGCCGTGTACCTGTTTGCTTTGGAAATCTGAAGAGAATACAATATACAGAAACCTCAAAATCTACCTCATGTTTTAATGGGTTCTTTTCCACTGGCGTTCTCCCATTGCCTGAAGGTCTCCGAGCGTTCCCTGCTGGGTTCAGGGAGTGGCCAAGCCTGGCTCTCCCCGCCCAACCCCGAGTGAGGAGCGCCGGGGTTTTTTTCTTTCTGCTGTCCTTTTGCTGTGACCCTGAGCAGCCTGGGGTCTCCTTTGGGGTCAAACCTGCAGTGGCAAGGGCGAGGTGAGAGCTCCAAGCGCTCACACAGAAAGGGGGCTGAGACAGAACTCACCCGTGGTTTTCTCGTTTTTGTTATTGATGTATTTATCACTTACTGTTTACTTGCCACGGTGCTGACAAGTGAACAGCAATCACCTCATTTTTATCCGGGCACAGTCAAACAGTGCAAAGAAATACCATCAGGTCTAGATTTCTTTTTCAGGCTGTGGCTGCACCCCCTGCTTTCTGTTTGCTCTGTCTCAGCGATTCTATTTCTTTGCAAAGCACTGGGTGTCAGCTCTGGTGTGTGCAGCATTCCGTAGGTTCAGCTGGCTCACCTGCAAGACTTTCAGTGCCCCAGTAACAGACCTTTACAGGTGTACACTTCACCTGAGGTCGTTTGAAATCTCATTTTCCGCATCTCAGAGAAGGCACAAAGCAGGGGAAGGTGACTCTGAAGCTACTTTTCAATTCTTAGGAAAGCACTTTTCTTCCAGAGCAAATTCCTCCCCTGTCTGTGCATTCAGAGCAGAGCACGGACACACCTTCGGTTCTGCCCTGCGGGCACATCCCCGCTCCGGCCGCTGACCTTGGTGCTGCTCTGCGATCCTTGGGGACAGAGCCACCCGCAGCAGAGCTCATCCTCCGTGTGCTGCTGACCAGGCTGGTTTGTCCCAGGGATCACCAGCTGGAAAGCCCAGAGCCACGGGAACAGGGAAAACTCGCTTGCAGCACACGCAGCGAGCGGAGAATCCCGCCGCGAATCCCAAGGAACCGCTCTGTCGGAGGGGACAGGGAAGAAGAGGAATTCGGCTTGGCAAAGACGTGCACAACACCCAGGCACGAAAAAAGGCAAGGAAATTTGCACAAGGAATAAATCCCCGCCGATGTCAGCGGCTGCAGGGCGTTCACAGCCGGGACAAGGGTGGGAATCCAGGCTTGGAGCAGAGCTGGGAAGGACTCTCTGCGTTTCACCCGAAAATGAGACGCTTGGAAGGAGGTGTCTGATTTTTTTTTTTTAGAGGAGAAGCAGGCTGTGCTGGAGTGTCCTGCAGGAAACAGCCTAGGATTTACTCCTCGTGGCACACAATTTATCCTGGGGCACCTTCCAGTGAACTCTTCTGCCTGAGCTGTGGGCTGAGAGAAACGGGATGGAAGGATCCCAGCTGGAAAGTGTCCCTGCCGTGGCAGGGATGGGGAACGAGATGAGTTTTAAGGTCCTCCCCAACCCAGACCATTCCAGGGTTTTCTGATTCTATTGAAAACTGTTAAATAGATTAATACTGAAGCACCAGATGAAGCTCTGGAGCACAGAAAGAAAACCTGGGATTTTGCAGCTAAAAGATGCCAAACCTAAAGCCTGGCTGCAGCTTTAATGAACTCCAGGGAAAAGGGGCAAAAGTTTGTTCAGGAAATATAAAATCTCCACCTCTGCACAGCTCTGCATCTTCTTGTCAGCATAAAATAGGTGCAATAAAACAAATAAAATAAAATAGTGATCTGCAGCTCCTTAGGGATTAAATTCAAGGCTGCACAAGCCCCAACATTCCTGCTAAGAAGTACCACTTAGTCCTTACTTTCAGGTTCTGTTTGCTTTCATGGCTTGTTTTGTTCTTTGTTTTTTTCTTTTTTTAAAGAAAGAAAACAGTTAAAGATCATTGGGGGATTTATTCAGTTTGTCTGCAGGGACAGCAGAAAACTTATTGCAGTTTCCGTAACACCTAAAATCTTTAGCAAAACACATGCATTTCCTTTTTTTTTTTTTTTTTTAATTGTATTAAATAACAGATAAAGGAAATATTCTAAAGTAAGGATGCTCCATCAGACTGGAAAAAAACTGTCTAATTAATCACAGTAAGAAACCCTGTGAGGAGTTTCAGAGATTTGAAAGGTAAATTCAATACTCATTAAAAAACCTTCCAGAAATAAACGTGTGGTTATGGACGATTCACTGTCCCCTAAAGGGCAACAGGGCCACCTGTCAGGACACCAGTGGACTGTGCCAAATATTTCATTATATTGCTCACTTGCACTACTGAAAACACAAGTTTCATCTCAGTATTTGAGGTTCTTGGGTATTACAACACAGTTTTATTCCTGCACTGCAAATGGAGGCTCAAATAAAACCACCCACAGAAATCAGCCCTGACTTGTCTGTAGTTTAAGTCTAGGAATTGTTGAATATTTTTGCTGTAGCACTGCCTTATTTTATTTTTATACACAGGACACCTTCTTTTTCCTGACTGTCCCTTGTTCTTCTGGATAGATGAAATTCCGTATTTTCCCTCATCATATCCAATCTAAACACGAGAACATTTGGATTTGTTTGCAGTTATTAGCTACAAAAAACAAAGGTCCAGACTGATATCTGGGCTTTAGAGAAGGAAAAATGGTGATTTCAGTGCAAATTAGCAGCCATGCAATTTTAAAAGCAGCAGAACTCAGAATGAATTCACTGGATGTTCTGTTTCCAGATTGCACTGAAATAACACCCAATATTCAGTAGAGAAATCTTGTTATCAACGTGCAGCATTCCCAGGCTGTGTTTGAGTCTGAGGTTGTGATGGCTTTTTTTTTATCAGTGCTTTGCTGACCACGTGAGAGTTTTCTGCACCATTGTGCAAACACAAGGGAGGCAGAGCCATAAGAGGCTTAGTTAATGAGGAATTTGAATTTATTTCGTAGCCACCATAAAGGTGAATTCAGGGTAAGATGCTAGCTTGTATTTTCCAGGAACTCTAGTATCACTCTGTGTGCCTGGGAATAATCAGAAAACTGTTTAGGTTGGAAAAGTCCTCTAAGATCACCCATTCCCCCAACAGCTGCCAAGCCCTCCACCAAACCACACCTCCAAGCGCACATCTACATGGCTTTTAAATAATTGAATAATTCTACACAACTCCAATAATAATTGATCTTGAACTCGAGCTACTGCCCAGGCTGGGATGTGCCAGAGTGCAGGGATGCCTGGCACACAGGAGCAGGGATGTGGCACCAATGGCAGCATGTGGCAGGAGCAGGACAAGTGTAAAGGGGTGTTGGTGACTCCCACATGACTCTCCCCTGATAGGGGAGGATTGTCCTTTAAGTCTTCATTAAGTATAAAAAGGAACTGGACTCTGAGTTGATCTCATTCTCCTTTTTGTTTGTTCTTTCCTTCTCAGCAATTTCTGCACACCAGGCTTTACACCGGCCTGGCGTGAGGGAGAAAGGCACCAAAGAGCCTAAAAAAGCCAAAAGCCTAAAAAGCTGAAAGTCAAAAGCCTGAAAAGCCTCAAACACACAGAATCAAGGTTCTCTTAAAGATAATTTGCCCAATTATCACCAAGAATGTACATTATTTCTACTTTTCTACCAATAACTAACTAAACTGCTATTCACATAACACTGCACTGTGGCAAATCCCAACCAATCCCCCTGTGACCCAACACTGCAGAATATGGAGGAGATGGAGGAGGAAGAAGCCTAAAATCCACAAGGATCCTCCATCTTGACTTCATCTGCTTACCATTCTAACAAACCCAAAAATCTACATTTCTCACCCTGTGATAAATTACATATCATGCTACCACCTAATTTACATTCCTGAAGATTCTGTCTCCTCCCAAAGCCTGGGAAGCCCTTCCCATGGACAAAGGTTAAAAGCAGGATTTGTCAGAGGATTTGGATCCTTTAAAACACGCAGAGGAATATTTTCTGCATTCCAGATTCCAACAAGGGGCTCCCATTGCTGAGGGGAATGGGCAAGGAGAGGATGGCCAGTAGCTGGGGAAGGACACCTGGCTGCAGAACTGACCCTCCTGCACTCCTCCATTGGCTGGCCTTTCCCAAAGAGCCACTTCCCTGGATTCTCTGGGGGTGACCTGGCTGCCCCTGGCTCTACCGAGCTCTGAGTGCTGCTGGGAGGGTGAACCCACCCAGGGAACAAAGAGCTGCTCCCAGCTCTGGATCTGGCAGGGAACAGCTCCCTCCCTTCCAAAGCTCCAGCCAATGCTGATCCCTGACCAGGATCCAACAAAAGGCTCTTTGGGAATGTCTTTTTGCTCCTGCTGACCTACCCACGGTCACTCTGTCTGTGCTTTGCTTTCAAAGAAAGGCCAGTAATTACTGCTGGCAATAATTACGGCGCTGGGGAGGCAGGAAAGCAAAACACAGAGTTTCTCTAAAGCTCCTCTTGGCCTTTCAGACCTCCTAAAACTCCAAATCACTGAGGTCCCCCGTGATACCCCAGCTCCTGACTCGCTGTTAGCCTGATGTCTGTTCCTCCCTTAGGACTCCTCCTCGTGCACTGGAGTCTGCAGGCCAGAGAATTAACAAATCTTGTTTAGCTTTCAATTTCAGTATCTCTGTCACAGCATTTTTGCTGTGCTGCCTGAAACTTCCAGAAGCCAAAACCTGGCATTGGGAACTGCAAACACTGGCCTGGGAAGTTGTGTGAGTGAGCCCAACTCTCTAAGGATCATTTCCTTTTTTCCTAAAGTGGGAATTCTGTTAGAAATAACTGAAACGGATGATTTAAAATTGTTGGCTACTTAAAAGTAATTTTTAATTACTTTTGCCTGACTCCACCTGGCCATTAGACCCTGTTTTTGGGGAAGCTGTACCAGAGCAGCACACTCCTCCTTGCAGGGCTGCCTTGCTACGTGCCAGGCACTCCCCAGGCACTGGAAGATGTAGTGCCTCTTTTTCTGCCCCAGCTTCCCGGATCCTGGGACAAATCTATCAAGGGAAGCTACTTTGATCTATCCAAACTCCCTTTCTGGAAGCATTCCAGGGCAGTACTCTACACTTGGTCTTGAGATCGATCGATTCCTGCTCTTTTCCTCTGCCCATGGATTAACGTCTCACTTTCTCCTCCACCAAGGGACTCCTGTAGAAACCTGCTCAACGTGACAGGAATTTGAAGCAACTTCTTCTAATTTAGCACAAATCCAGTACCACACCACAAGCATCCTGTTGATAGATATGGACATTACTGCAACCTGAGTTTTGGAGGCTCCACAGCTCCTTCTGACAAGGGAAAGCCTGCAGCAAGGGGAAGAGCTCTTGAACTTCAACATCCAACCAAAGCTCTTGGTACAGACTGGATTGTCCCAGAAAACCACAGGTGGCTTCAAGTCTCCATTTGCAAAGCCAAACCAGCACCTGGTGATGGTCCCTGTGCTTCCCTTGGTGATTGCCCCTGACTCCTGCTCCTCTTCCTTGGGTAAAAGTTGGAAAAGAAAAAGAAACCCAGTTGGTTTGATTCTTGCTATTGAAAACATATTTAAATCAAAAACCCACAGCCAACAGCAGATTGGACAGCCACGAGTGTCTCATGACTGAGGATTTCTCCACTCCATGAAGTCTTCTCCACAAGGTGAGGCAATCCAGGAAAAAAAAAAGGAGCATTTATCATCAGCAGCACTAAAGAACCAAAAAAAGGCTGTTGGGATTTTCTTCCTCGGTGCTTCCAGGAGTGCACTGAGCATCAGATTCCCAAAGAAGTTCAGGGCTGGAACTGTAAAATCTGGACAGCAAGGCAGGACCTTCCTGCCTGGGGAACGACCCACCCTGCCACGAACAAGAGCAGAACAGCTTTAAAGGGATGGAAAAGTTTATTTGATGTAACCCACGTCTGTGTTTGCAAGAGCACTCAGTGCCCTGCTGCCACCAGCATTCCCAAAATCCAGGAGCAGCCACAAACCCTGCAGCCCACTGGTGTTTTCAGCAGAAGTAACAGGCACATAAAACAAAAGACAAAGCTGAGCCTGATGGCTGAGATTTTTCAAAAGAAAATTATTGAAAAAAAAATTCCATGCAAATGGTTCAAAAAGTTTATTGAATATTTAATTTACAAAAATCATATCCCTATGAGGTGTTCTATGCAAAATTGGATAAAATAAACTGCATATAAAACCCAACCCTAGTAATGCAAATACAACACAGACATGAGACCATGGAAAGGAGAAAAAAATAGTAATAATAATCATGACACATATGTGACATTCATGAAGGATTGTCCCAACCATCCAAGAACTGGTTCCACGTCTTCTCCCTTGATACTCTGTACATTTGACCATTTTGTACAGGCCTTCCATATTCCATTGGTCCAAATTAAGAGTTGATAAGAAGTCTTTGCCTTCTTTCTTAGCTGCTACACCGGATTTGCCATTTTCCTTTTGATCAGAAGGTGGAAACAGACAGTACAGACACTGAACATGTGCACTATTGGATGCAACTTGCTATCTTTGGTAGGGACCCTAAATCAGCTTTCTAGAGCAACAGGAATTTCAGTTTTGGCAAGAAGGAAAACCCCCAAAACCAAACAGGTTCCACTGTGTTGTTTAGTAGAACAGGACTGGCAGTTTCTGTTGAACATACAAAAAAAAAAGTCTCTCATCTGGTTTAGAAATGGAGATCATTTACATGGGCTTCAAATCCAACGATTAACATTCCTTGACTCAAAAATGATTCCATAAAATGTCACTACTGCACAGCAGGCCCTTCCTCATGTGAGCACAGCTGCACTGCACACAGAACACAACTGCAGTCCCACCCCTCCTGCCTTTCCCTCTCATCTAAAGCAATGGGAACATTCCTGCACATCTGGATGTCAGTTTCCTTCTGAACAAGCAGGAATCTCCTCGGGTGACTTAACACTCGCACAGTAACTTTTCCAAGTTCTCTTGGAAAAAGAGGAGGGTGAAGCAAAAACAAAAGAATGAAGGAATTTGGGACAATCAGTGCTAGAGCTTGCAGCCCTCCTCTGGGATGTCAAGAGCAGGAGGAGCAGGACCAAGAAATAATAATTTAAAAAAAGGAAAAAAAAATTAATTCAAGAGCCAAGGAACTCCACTTTAAAAGAGAAGGAAAAAGTACCAGACTGTTTCCTTTATAACATTAATATTCCATAAATATTGGACAGTATTTGATTAACTGCCATTAGCTGCAACCTTCAAACATTTTCTTTGCTTTTTTCAAGCACTATTTGGAAAAGAAAAAAAGGAAAGAAAAAAAGAAAAGGAAAAAAACCCAACAACTCTGCACCTCCCCAGTCCTCCCTACTTGGTGGAAATGCAAACAGCCTGCACAGCCATGACTTTCTCAGCTGCAAATGCTTAGTGGAAGACTAACTAGACTTGAACACTTGACTAAATCTTAGGAGTATCTTTAGCTCACTTAGGAGTAAAACATGCAATATTACAGCAGACAGCTACCTGTCCTCCAAAAGGCTTGGCTAATTTGGCAGAGAAGAAACGTTTCCAGATGAAAATGAATCCCAAGAGCCTCAGTGAAAGACGGAGTAGTTACAATATATTAGCGATTCCTGTGGCATCCACATTTTAAAAAGCATCAGCAAAGTATTAAATATAAAAGCCATATGCATATACCCCCTCCATTGCCGGGAAAGCCTCGTGGCCTGTCTGTAGTGTGTGAAGTGGTGTGTGGGCTGGAGAATTAAGGCATGAGGAGCAGCAGCAGTGCCTACTGCCTGAGCTCCACGTAGTTGGCGGGGAAGAGGCCGTAGCGGCCCTTGCAGACCCCTCTCCACCAGCCATCGTCGATCATCTCGATGTTGGTGATGATGTCGTCGGGGTCGAAGGAGATCTCGTCGTCACCCGCTGCAGGGAGAGCCCAACAGGGTCAGCACCTGCTCAGCCAAGGGCTCACAACAGCCCCAGCACTCGGGGGAAAGAGACCTTTGGGAATTCCCACCGTTCCCACAAACAGCACCCAGTGATTTTCAACCTGCACCCGGTAACTTTCAGTCCACGCTCTCGTTAAACCCCCAAATCCCTGACACTCCTTTTGCCACCACAAGAGACATAAAAAGGCAATGGAAAAATCCAGACTTCTCTCATGCAGAACAGAGTTTTCAAAGCCAAAGGGTGAAAACAAGAGCTTTGCTCACCAGCTTGGTAATCGTAAAGGGCTATGGCTGTGATCCCAAGTTCATTTTCATACTCATCATACGCATTTTCTTCTGAAGAGAGGAGAGGACAACAATTAAAACATGAAGTATATTATCAGCCTCAGCTCTTCTCTGTGGTACTTCTCCTTCAGTTGCACTGCTAACCCTCACAGGAAGCAGGCAACAACCCATGCCAGGTTTCAGCAGTGCTGCCGTGCCTTCTGCATGGACTTTTTCCCTCAATCACACACAACTGAAGCATGCAAAGAAACATTTGCAAGAAACATTGAGTAAAGGACTACATAAAACCAATCAGCCCTGTACTGCTTCTGTAAAATGTGACAGGACAGCTGAGCCCAAGATCACTGTGTTAAGAGAATAATTAATACAAGTGGTGCACGCTAGGGGGGAGAAAGGGGCCTGTTTAAAATTCCCAGGTTTTTGTACCAGAGCAGGTTCATCCTTCACAGCTCATTTAGTAACCAGAAGAGGTGAGAAAAAAAAGAGGAATTCAAAAGAACCTTAATCTTGCAGTTTCATAGATCCCTACTCCACTCCCTCACAAGGCACAGAACCTAACACATCAATTTCAAACTCCAAGAATTGTTGATTGGATTTTTTTTGCTGGCACGGCACACGTTTAATCTCCAGCCTGGTGCTTTCTTCTCATGTTGAGCTACATTCCATGGGGTGGGAATGGTTACTCCTGAATTTCTTTTTGAACTGAGACCCTGGAGAGCACTGTAATTACTCCAACATCATCTCATAAAAGTTAACTAACTTCAACACCTTGCTGCAGCCATTCATTAAGTTCCTAATTAAAGTTTGTTGTTGGGGAGTGTAGGAAATCTCACCAGACTGAGAGTTTAGCAAACCGGGACAGTGTGCTATCAGCATAACTGCTCATTAAGCTCTTGCACAAGGAAATAATCCTTATCCTACAGGGTTTGCTGTGAGACACAAACCTGCTTGGTAGTGGTCTGCTGCTCCTGCCACCTCATAGACGGTCTCAGGCTCGAACTCTGCCGCCCGCTGGCTCACTGCTTCCTGGTAGTCCGGCTGTGCCGCTTTGTAGCCAGCCTCTGGCTCCTGGGCAGTAGGGTAGGATGGGCTGGAGCCCTTGTAGGCTGACCCTGCTTCGTATGAAACTGCATCCTGCAGGAAGACAGGGCAGCTCTGTCAGGGCTTTGTGAAGAGCCTCAAAGCCCACATCCCAGAGGGGATCCCAACAAACCTCATAGACGGGGCTGGAGGGCGCCTTCTGCTCCGCCACTGGCGCAACAGGAGAGGGTGGTGGGGTCTGCTTCTTGGCTTTAGCTTGCTCCTAAATCCAGGAGAAAGGAAAACTTCAGTGCAGCACAGTCACTGATGAGGTGGCCAAGAGACAAGCCTCCAGAAGGAAGGACAGGCAGCAGATCCTGCCGTGAACTGCTGTGGTCATGGCAGAACTGGGCTGGCTGGGCCGAGCACGGCACCAGAAATGCAGCACAGACGAAGAGAAAAAAGGGAAGGAACAAAACCCCCATGGCACATGCACATGCCTGTGTTTAAAAACAGAGCCTCAGAGCTGTTTGGCCCACCTCCAGAGGAGCTGCAGGGTTATCAGTGTATTCATTCTGCTCATCAGCTGGCTGGCCTCACGTTCCATTTCAGCCTGAGTTTAAAGAACCTGAAGCCCACACGTGTTCTGGGTGCACAACTGACGAACTGCCTTTGATGAGAAATGGCTGTGCAAGCTCTGGCAGGTCTGCAGAACATCCTGCCGGGACAGAGGACTGAACAGCTCACACAAAAGTTGGTCCTGCACAGTGAAGTCAGGATTCTAATGTTCAGAGGAGTTAAGAGATGTGGAAGAAATAAAAGCAGCATTGCTTCTGTGCTCTGCTACACAAAGAACATGGATCTGTTCTGGCACTTAAGTGCTCCATGCTGTGCCATCCCACCTGTGAATCACAGGGCAATTCCAAATAATTGGAAAGCCACTCATTAGGGAGCCAGGACACCAAAGTGCAAGAAATGCTGTGTTGCTCGTATGACACTAAACAAGGTAATCATTCCAACAGGTAACTTTCATTTTGCCTCTCTTTACCACAGGGGAAAAGCAAATCATGAATCCAGGGCCAAACTGCCTTCTTCACTAAAAAAAGGAGGAGAGGATGCGTGCAATGGGAATCTCTGCACTCCAGGAGTTTAGGCCCATCAAGCTGTAACACCCCAGAGGATTCCCAGGAGAAATGGCAGTACAGAGATGTAGTGGTAGGACTCTGTTACAAAAAATTCTTCCTTTCCTTTGCCTGTCATAGCTCACAAAAAAATACATCTAACAAAGAAAGCAAAGCCTGTCGAGAGCAGAGCCAGCTTTGAAGACAATTCAAAGCTTAGTGCTGTGCTTTCTGGAAAAAGTCTCTCCTGATGTAAACCCTCCCCCACTTTTAACTCCTGCGCTACAGATAAAAAAGATAAAAAGGCAACAGCAAAGTGATTATTAGAAGTCAAACCCAAGTCTGGGGACAAATCAAGCAGTATCAATCCATTAATGATGGTAAATGAGGCAACAGTTTGACTATTTTATCCTAGGAAATGGGACTGCAATCCAGTTTATAGTTTAGGACAGACACAGTGTAATTGCCATAAAACATTTAAATTGCATGGTTCCCCTCAGGCTGGGTTCTGTTCCACAGTGAAATGCTCCATGTGAAAGAGCATCCTGCCTTTTTTTGCAAAGCAGCAGAGCACAGTGAAATCATGAGGCAGCATTGACTCAACGCAGGCATCAAAGAGCTCCCTGAGCACTCTTTGCCTGTGTGACATTTGTGAAAAGCAAACCAGAACAAGCATTACCAGTAACCAGGGCTCTGGGAGGAATGCAGCCCATATGTACATTCCCATTGTGGGAGTGTGTATGCCCACATATCCTCTGGAAGTGAGGCTTTATCCTTTTATGTGAACAAGTTCACTGGCAGAAATAAAGTTCACTCAAGTCAGAGTCCATCCCTGCCCTTGGCACTCTCTGTGGATGGTGTGGATCACATCCCTGCCCTTCCCCTGCTCAGCTTGGGAGCAGGGGCAGTGCCAGCAGAGCCATTTCAGTTCCCCTGAACCTCACCTCCCCCTCTTTGTGTCTGCAGAATCCCACAATTAACCACAGAGATGTTCAGGCTGTAAGAACATTAATCATCTGGTTACAGGGAAGTTTAAATACCAGCTTTGGGGGAAAAAAATCTTCCAATGTGTCCAGGCAACAGAATCTTTGATCAAGTACAAGAAAAAAAATCTAGCAAAATGGTTTGGATTTAACCCACAATTACAGCAAAAATACCAGTAGAGAAATAATGTAATTTCTGAGATAACAGAGTAATTTAAAATAAAGACAGAGCAATTAAGGCCCCTTCCAATCCAAGCCATTCCATGACTTCTTCCTCTGCCAGCTTTTCTCCAGCATAATAAAGAAACCCCAGGAGTGTTTGCATTATTAGAATGATGCACAGAAGATGAGCTCCCATTCAGCTCATGATACATTCCTGCAGTGAACATATGCTCACACTGCACATCATGATGCCATAAGGCAAAATAGGTGATAAGCTGAGAGCCTGAGGGGAAACAAGGAAAAATGAAAAATAAAAAATAAAAGCAATCACTTTAGAGGAAGAGAGCCTACCAGGCACTCTTTCGTACTCTATTAAATTAATTACATCAAACCTCAGTCTCCTCTAATACTAACTAATATAAACAAATATGCAAATTCCAGATAAGATGCAGTTTCTGACTAAACATGTCCTGGAATTATCTTGCTTATGAATAACATAAAAATCATGAAGCTTTTACCCATGCCAACACAAAGTCAATTTTTTTAATTCCCTAACTTAAGATTCAAATAACATTTGGAAGATTATATTCCCCTCATCTCCTGGCCATGTGCTATACCACCTTCAGCTCCCAAAACACTGATCCCAAAGGAACAGCAACACCAGCTCTCACCAGGGGAATAAACTTCTTGAACATGCAGGGCCTTTTGGGGACCACAGAGCTCTCCCGTCATGAGCTCCCCCATGCCCAGAGGGAGCGTGGGACTATCAAAAAGCAAAGTACAGGAGGAAAAGGCCAGGCTGGGGGCAAACACAGGCACAAACACACACTTTTGAGCTCTAAAGGCCAGCTGGAAAGAAGGAACCTTTTCTCCAAGACTCCCTTTTCTCCCAGCATTGCATTGGAATGAGGCTGCTCCAATGGGATCTGAATCTTACTGACCTCCAGCTTCCTCCGAGCCTCCTCCTGCTCCTGCTTCTCCCTGGCCATTCTTTGGGCTCTCTCAGCTTCTGCCTTCCTTCGGTCTTCCTGCTCTCTCTCCTTGGCCAGGTTCTCAAAGTTAGCTCGGATGCTGCTTGTTTTATTGGCAACTGCAACATGGAAAAGAACTCCAGTCAAATCACGTCTCAGGTTCTATACAAAAGTAGCCTGGAACTAGTTTTTGCAAAGAAATTCTGCTTTTCTGCCCTCTGAGCTTATAGTTCAGTCAAGGAAGTCCTTTTATTCCTCTTTCTTCCTCCCCCTTCCCACCTCAAACCTCTTGTCCACCTTATTTCTCTTCCAAAAAACCTCTGTAACGCTTCTCCCACCCTCTTCTTCACAGTACAGCCCCCAACACTACCCTACACAGTTTATTGTCCCTTATTCCTTCCTTATTCTCATGCTATACATTCTCCCCTCCTTAACTCTGATGAGCCTCAAGAGAAAAAAAACAAACTGGAACAGAGAAAAACAACTTCTAAAGGAGGGAGGGAGAGTATCTGAGGTTGCTAAAGAGCTGCAAATACAGCAGTTCTCTCTGGATGACCCTTACTCAGAACTACTACATCAATATCCCAGGATTTTGTATGTGATCATCTCCAAAGAAAGGATTTGGGGCCAATGCCTTACCAGCTTCTACTGGCTTGGTCTTCTGATAAGTTGATGCTGGTTTCTCAATATCTTCGAAAGTTGCTGCATTCTATCAGCAAGGACAAGAAGGATGCATGTAAAAACCCCCACAAATTCATGAAGACATTCACACAGCCTCAATCTGAGATATTTTAATGTGATATGGTCCCTAAAGCTTTTAGTAGAACATCAAAACCAAATCAGGAAGGATCAAAACTTGACAAACAGAATAATCCTTTCTGCAAGTCAAACTAGAAAGAATTAATCTTCAGGGGCAGTTCCAAACACATCAAAATCCTATTAATTAAAAATAAAAAAGTTTATGAGTGACTCATCAGAACTAAAAAAAAGGCAATAAACATTACATTGTGTAGCTGTTGCTGTTCTAATCCACATAAGCTGCCAGCAGCTCTGTGTGTATAAATTTGCTTTTTAAAGGTTTAAAAAAGCACAAAACTCTGCCCTCAGACTGGAGAAGTGTCCAGAAATAGAGAGCTGAGCAGTGCAGAACTAACCAGGCTGTTCTGTATGGTCAGGAGTCATGGCTCTTTGAAGCAACTCACCTTGTCCATCCGATCTTTCTGGACACCGTACTTCCCTCCAAATCCTTTGGAATAATCTAAAAACAGGACAAAAAAGCTCAGAGCAGGGAGTTGGGTGCCCTTCCCACCTTGCTGCCAAATGCAAACAGCCACCTCAAGTGCAAAGAGCCATTTCAGCTGCATGCAGAGCCACAATGACAGCCACCAGAGAAAATGCAACTCGGCCTTGATGCAGAGAGAACACAGAAGCCCAGGAGCCCTTGGGAACACCAGGAGAGGACAGAGCACGGACCACATGCATCCCCTGAGACAACAGGAAGCTGAGGACTGAACAGGTATCAAGCAAGGAGTAAGGGAGGAGCCCTCCTGATGCATCACTTCTGTAACACAGCCTTCGACAGCACCAATTCTGAGCTCTCTGCAGGAATCAGGGAGCCTGAGCCATTTTGCTCTGCTCAAAGGAGTCTTCGGTGACCAAAGAGGTGCTTTGGTTTGGGATTTTTTTCCCCTCTTTGTGAATGGCAGGCAAATATAACAAATTTCTCATTCCAGTGGGTTTGGTTGTGATACCCAGCTGGTGAACATTAAAGCCATTGGTGGTAACTCCTGCTCTAGACATAGAAAGGGGCAATTGCACAGGCCAGCTTTAGCTGCCTAAAGCAACTCATCAGCACAGAAATGGGGTGGCTGTGCTATTCCACACCAGCCCTGAGCTGCACACTCTTCCTCCCAACTGGTGCTGCCCTCAGCACTTGTCTCGCTCCCAAATTCACTCAGCAATGACATTGACAAAAACAACAAACAAACCCAGACAGGAGGAGGTCTCTGCTCTCATGGGAATGTCTGAGGAGCACCAGAGCAGCACAACAGCAGCAAGAGTGTGTGGCTGGAGAAACACCTCTTTGTGGTGGCAGTGAGCTGTTGGAATGTGCCCTTACACTGTCCATGTTCCCTACCCATCCCTTCTCCTCCTAGCCCCCAAACCCTTGGCTCTCCCTGCCAACCACTGCAGGGTTTGCACTTGGGCTCTAAAAGTCTGAGCATGTGTCACTATAGCACAGGAAAATATCAGCTATCAACGAACAACCTCATTTTCTTCAGATTTGTATGTATTTTCAGCCAGAATAAATACACTACACTTACTTTTTCCTGCTCCAGACTCCTCACTTTAAGATAATGGAAAACCAGGAATTCATGAGTTGTACCCCAACTATTTCACAATGAATAAACAGAGCATTATAACAACATTTGCTCACCCAAGAACCACAAACAGTCCCTACTTCTTTCAAAGACTACAGTCATTTCAAAATGATCCTGCCACAGCCCATTGCTTGTTAATGGTTACCTGCACGGTCGTTATCTGAACAATTTTCCACCAATTTACCCAGGCAAAACTTCATATTTAGTCTCTAAAACTGACTTTGTTAACACCATACTAACAATAATGTTATTATCTCCCTGCATGTACAGCTATTAACTAATTCAGAATGTTGCAGAGCTGTTGACTAAACACTGGGTGTTTCAACACAGGCTTGCCTGAGGTAATATTTTAAGGATAAAATGCAGAAAACTGCTGGATCATGGAAAAATAGAAGCGCAAGAAAGTGTCTGCACATTCCTGGCATTGATCTAGTCAGAAAAAGATTTCAGACTGTGTGAGAAGTGGCTGCACGGTAAGAAAGTAACAAGTGAAAACGGTGCCTTGTTGAGATTCATGCTTGGCTAGTTTCTCCTTGTAATCAAACCCCACAGCAGATGGGTCCTGCCTTTCTGTCTGTACACCAAATTTCCCTCCGAAACCACTCTTATAGTCTGAAAAAGCCACATGGGATACATTAAAATCGAGGCAGGGAAATAAAGAAGTTTAGTCAGAGACACTCAAAATATTTCTTGCAGTATTGTCAATTATCAGCAATTTTGGATGGTGAAAAGAAAAGAATTATCTCAAGACACTTCTGTAAAAGTAAATTGAAAAGAGTCTCAGCTTGAGATGATTTATCAGTTATAAGAACACCATTCTGAAGTCACAGAAAAAAAAACATTTCTCAACATTTTTCATCCATACTGCATAATGCACTTGCTTTTGATCAAAGGTATGAACACAGGCACACAGGTAATTTGTTCACCCAAGCAAAACAACAAAAGATACAAGAGAATAAACAAAATAAACACCAAAACAGTACAAAAGAACCAAATGAGCTTCCTTCATCAGCGGGGTTAACATTTGTACAGAGAGCTGACTTTTAAAGAGGTGTGAAGATGGGCTCCACAGAGACCACCCTCCAGATATTCCTTAAAGGAATGAGGAATGCCCCTGCTGCCACACAGCCTGAGGGAGAAAAAGGTTTCAGGTAAGAGCTGATCATTCCCCACTGCTGCCTAGGGAACAGCCATTTACATACATATTTCTAGATATAAATATATATGTGTTAGAAAATGAGGGATGGCACAGAAAAGAAGGGCTTCAGGTAATCCTCTCACAACAAATCTGCCGGAACGCCTAACAGAACAATATTTTGAGGAAG
This sequence comes from Thryothorus ludovicianus, assembly GCA_013397245.1. Classification (NCBI taxonomy): domain Eukaryota; kingdom Metazoa; phylum Chordata; class Aves; order Passeriformes; family Certhiidae; genus Thryothorus; species Thryothorus ludovicianus. The sequence continues at coordinate 214,309 of VZTB01005749.1, read as the reverse complement.
TTTTATTTTAATTATTTAAGAAATATTCATTTCTGTAAGTCAAGAGCAGTGACAGGCAGAGGGCCGAGGAGCAACAGCTGCATTTTACAGGAAGTTGTATTTTTACTGGGCACCAAGTATTTCAGAGGAATGGGTAGCCCACAGGTCAGGAAAAAGGACAGCATTTGGTTTGAGACTCCTCCTGCATGGAAATAGGGATTTACACAACAGAATCCAGAGGGGAAAATTTATTTGTGGAAAGCACAAAGGAATTCCAAACCTGTGGTTTGCACAGCTCAACTGAAAAAGGAAAATTGAAAAAGGAAAATCCAGGCTACTTGAAGGCTTGTAAAGGGAGAATTTAGCCCTGAGCCTGGACTTTGAGGGGCTGGGTGTCAGCTGTGCCAAAGCTGCTCTGCAGCCACCAGTTCAACCAGTGACAGCAAAATCCAGACACAGGAAAGGAGCCTCACGTCAGCTCCTGGGAGACTGTGCCCAAGACACCAGGGCAGGGCTCACACAGGCAACAGGGGGTCAAAATGAGGGCAGGCAGAAAGAGCAGCAAGGAACTGAGAGCTGCTGTACCTTTCTGGGACTCGTGCAGCTGCACCTTCTCCTGGTGGTCCCAGCCAAGGGCACACTTGTCTTGTCTGTCTGTCTGCACGCCAAACTTGCCTCCAAAGCCCTTTACATAATCTGTGAAGTTTTCAGAAAACATTATTGCAATTTGCAGCTGTAAACTGCGTTTAATTAAAAAAAAACAGGAATATGTTAGGGGATAAGCTGCCCTGTTAGTAACACCTTCACTTGTTTAAGGGGATGCAAAATCTGCACACACATGGGGCAAACACACATTTACCACAAAAAAAGCCCCCAAACAAATTAATTAACTCCCACCCAAAAAAAAAAACCCACAAAGTATTTGTCCCAGGTTTAAAAGGGTCTGAGCTACTATTTTTAAAGAAGATAAAAACCTTTCTGTGATTCGTGTTTTTCCGTTTTGCCTTGATACTCAAAGCCAACAGCACTTTTATCCACTTTGTCCTTGTCAACACCATATTTTCCACCAAAGCCCTTGGAATAATCTAGAGATAAAAGGGAAGAGTTTTGTTTGTAAGTGTTCAGCAAGAAAACCATCACCTTGAGAAATTGTGATAATGGGCTGCTAGCATTGCATCACGTTTTAAAAGAAGCACTGACATCTGCAGTTAAACTTGATTTCAGACACTGAAGTCAGAAATCTCTCAGAACAATAAAACAGTATTTTGCTGGGAAATACCAGCAGTTCAGCTGCCTGACTCCTTGGTAAAATTCTGAAGAACTTATAGCAAAGTGAACTTTAAACCCATGTCAGCAACAGCCTGGATGCTTTTAAACACCCCCTGCTCCTTGTCAGCACTTCTAGAGTGCAAACATTTCTTTGGGATAAACAGAAAACAGATGGCAAAAATGTCCCCATTTTTCAATAAAATGGCCAATTTTTGACCAGATATGCCTGGAAACTTGAGCAGCAACACAATATTAACTCAAAACACTGCTAAGTGTTTTAATCCACAAACAGCTGATTCTTTTAGAAGCACTTCTCTGTGGTGGTGAAGTTGCTCACAGTCTGAGTACTTTGATTTTACAGCTTTTCAAAAGGAGTTGTAGAAAACCTCCACACAAACCTGTGTGCCCTGGACCATCCCTTAAACCAGGCAGAATTTTTTTTAGGTTTTTTTTTTTTTCCCAGAAGCCTAGGCTTTCAAGAACGTAAATTTTACCCAGCGTTACCTTTCAGCAGTTAGGAGTGCAAGAGGTGTAAAACATGAGTATTTTACAACATGGCCTATGGGCAGTGCCTACAGCACCAGGGAAGGAGCCTGCTAACACATGTGTGTCTATTCACCCTTCTGGGAGTCGTGTTTCTCAGTTTTCCCCTGGTAATCAAACCCCACTGCACTCTTGTCCACTCTGTCAGCCTGTACTCCGTATTTTCCACCAAAACCACTTGAGTAGTCTGCATTGAGAGTAAAGCACAATAAAAACAGCATGAAGGCAACTTGTCATGGATACAGCATAGCCTAGCAATTGAGGGGAAAAACAAGTCATTTCAGAACTGAAGTATTATGAAATAGCACATAAAATTCAGTTTAATTTTAAACACAAGATAAGCAACAGTCCTATAGCTTACGATGGTTCCCTTTAAATTTCTTCCCTATTTCCAACAGGGTGCATTACAGCAAAGAGGAACTCCCATTCTTCCTGATATGTCCTTGAACCTCACTTCAGAAAGAAAAATAAGACTCCTAACTCCTAACACTATTTGCTTGTCTTAAAACCTCATCAACTCATGAAACTGCTAGGAAATTCATTTTTTCCTCCTCTGTTCCACCAAACCCACCATTTGATTCATTGAGAATGTCATGCAGAGGTCTCACCAAAGGAGGTACTTCCCATACAGTGAGAGAATCTACTCTATTTTTTATAGAAAATGTGCTCACCGAGGTGACCACCTCCCCACTTTACCTTTTTGGGAGGGATGCTTCTCAGTTTTGCCCTGATATTCAAACCCAACAGCTGACTGGAAGAGAAATAAAACAATAAGTGTGACAGAGTTAAGCATTAGGAGAGAAACTGCACTCGCTTCAGTGGACATAGAGCATGGCAAGTTCCTGTGTCTTTCCATACTGCTCTGACCTTCTGGAATTGGGGCACAAATACCCCTTTAACTTATGGGCCATATTCATTTACATGGTAATTCAGTGCACATGTTCATGGCCAGGGTTTTGTCCCCCCTCGCCAAGGCAAATTGTACCAGCAGCACACTCCAGTCTGGCCTTGCCAGCTCCAGCAATTCTGTATGACAGAAATCCAGCATTTCCACACAGGGATTGCTATGCAGCCTTGGAACAGGACTTATCCTGCCCAATAGCTCATGTTGTGATGCAGGACAAGCCTTCCCCAAACACATCCTACACTATTCACACTGACCTTGTCAAAGAACACAAAAAAGTATTTTAACATCTCAGAGTTCTTTCCAACTCATTTCAACTTCCCACGAGGGCTTTCTTCTACTCTGCTTTAAACAATAATTTATCTCCCCAACAGTCAGTGTTAGCTTCTGCTAACCTTCAAAAAGAGCATGAAGAGCAGCCCACACCAGCATCCCAAGGCACTGGAATTTTGCAGTTTTACATACAAAAGGAAGCAATCAACCACCGAGGGTGGCTGCAGGAGGAGATGAAATCACTCACCTGGTCAACTCTATCGGTTTGTACTCCAAACTTGCCACCAAAGCCTTTCACTGAATCCACCTGGGAGCAATGCTTGGAAAGTTTGGATTGGTACTCATGTCCAACAGCTGACTGGAAGAAATTGGTGAAGTTCAGAGACAGCAGTTCTACACAGCCCTGTGTGTCAGACAAAACACTGCACCAAGCAACCTGAGGGTGAGTTTTGTTACCAACATGCACCACTGCCACTCATCCTGCTGAAACCAACTTCCCTGGAAATCCCTGCTCACTCAGGAAGTCTCCACAAGGATGCTGCCATGCTACCAATCCAGCCTAGGCAAGGGAAGTGATTGCATTTTATGGGGACTATTTTATGGCCTGCATTTGCACTTCAAAAGCACAGGAATGAAAACGAGACAGGTACAGAGGGAGTCTTGATGGTGCTCATGCAGAATCTGAAGGGAGTTGCAGGTGAAACACACAGCTTTGTGTTTATTTAGGGATCTGTTCCAGCTGACAGAGGACTGCAACAAAGACAACACTACTGTTGTACAACAATACAAATACAACCAAAGCCAGCTGCTGTTGGCTTAGGGAGGCACCCAAGCCTCCTGCATAAATCACAATTAGGCATCTTCCTCACGTGCAAAATGGTATTGAACATGAGGAGATGCATCCACATCTGGGCCAAAGGTATCCCAGCCCTGCAAGTTGAGCTGAACAGAGGCTGAGCTCCACCCACCCCACAAGAACTGGCAGGGCACAGGGATATGTAATTACACACCGGGAAGTGCCTCCACACAGCCCCTGCTACTGTTACACTGACCTAGTGCTAGGGAGCCCTTCCAGCTCCTGGAATTGATCCTGGAGCCTCACACCTCGAGCAAAAAAGCTTTTTCCTTGCCCAGTGCCACCACTGGAAACTGGCCAGAGCAACCTGCAACTCACCAGTAATCCAACACTGTATAATCCTATGCCAGGATTATACAAGCTGGACCAAGGTGAACTAATTTAAGGACACAAGGTGTCTGCACACCTATGTACCTTGGATTTTTTGTTTGCTTTTTCTTCCACACAAGGGCTAGAGGGAGCATTCCCAGCAGGTAGGGAAGCAAAGCATTACTGGCTGAAGTCATTGCCAAGTAACACATCAAGGAGATCAAGGACAGCAATAACAGGACACTAACTCAAAAGCATTACAAAAGCTCTCTTCTCCTCCTGACTGAAACAAACACTCTCCTGTTCATTTTGCAGCTGTTCTGTAGTACAGTATTTGTGAAATGTGACAGAAAAGGCTCCCATCTCCCCTTATTCTTCCCATTACATCTATGGAAAACAAGAAGCTCTGAAAAAACTCAGGGCTTTACCCGATCTCCCTTTTGTTACATCACCTGAGGTATCAGTGTGTTGTTTTTTGGTGGCACCAGGACTTTCTGCATTTCACCAAATACCAAACATGACAACAAAACCCCCTTTAGGAAACACCTAAAAAATATATTTTCTTGTAATCTGTATTTCAGAGTCAAACACCCTCATAACTTTTCTGTCCCTTTTACACCAGCTCAGGAGGTATGGCACACAGAGTGATGGAAATGTTCATCTGAATTCAGCACCCAGGTTTTGCCCTAAATGCAGCAAAACCCTGCATCATGACAATGCTGCAGGGACCCTGATTGAAAGGCCAAGCTTTAAAGCCAAGCTTTAGGAGCAGCACACCTGCACAGATACCTGCAAAGGAGACATCTCAGCCACAAGGCTTCAGAACTACAGTTACAAGGGAGAAAGATTTATTACAAACAGAAATCATGAACACCTCCTGCTACCAGAACCACTCACATGGGCATGACCTGCATGTTTTTCCCCATGATTAATTCTGGCCTATGGGAAATACTGCTGACTTGTGTTCCTTTCTTTTTCCCCATGGACACAGGTGAGGGATAAAATGCTAACACTAGAGAGCAGCAGCAGAACAGGCCTGGTGGTTGAATCTGCTCAGCAATTCCCTTTCTCAGATTCAAAGGTTAGCCTACTTCAAAGGCCCACGGAGAACTGGACAGCAACTAACTCTGGAATATGAGAATCCAGCACAAATTTAAGGCTGTCAAGTTACCAAGAATACAGAAAACAAATAAAGTAAGAAAACTTTCTAATTTTGAAATGTTTTGATTTTTATTCTAGCAGAACTCATGAAAGAAAGCAGCCAGAAGTTGATATGCCTATTTATTACATGACGAAAGGAGTCATACTAAGAACTATAATATTTTAACAGTGTAACATAAGCAGCCATCAACTACTTATATAAAAAACTACCATCTGATTGAAGTACAATATTTTAAATACTTGCATTATTTGTCACTTTTCACAGTTTTTTCACAAGAGCTGCACTCTAGTTAATGCAGCAGCATAACACACTTTTTGCATTTTTTTGGCAGTCTCTATACACATAGAAGAGCTGGCCCAGCATTCAAATAAGAAGATCATACTGGGTTTATTAATGCACCAAGCCCTTTGTTCATTTAAAAACACAAAAACTTGTATCCTGACTCCAGGGGAATCCTCTCCAGACTTGGCATCAACCAAAACCACGCGGGGGCCACTGCACAGCCCAGAGCACAGCTGGAAGGAGCTCAGCTCACACCAGGGTGGGGCTGGCCAGGCTCATCACCCCACCGAGCCCTCCACCCAGGCAAGCCCCACCCACACTCACTTTATCCATGCGATCTTGTTCCACGCCAAACTTCCCTCCGTAGCCATGGGAAGCTTTTGGTCCCGTTTGCAGCTCCCTCTCTTTGAGGTTCTGGTGTTCTTGGAATACATTCTCCCTCAGCTGATGAATACTTTAAAAGAAAACAAAGCAGTGACTTTTACTAAGGAAGGTTCAGCAAGCAACTTCATAAAGATGCAGAAATTTAGCTGACAAAATTATCACCTTAATTCAAAGTTGGGTGACTTGTATTTTTCAAGCCCTTCCCATTTTTTTCAGTGAACAAAACATTTCCTCATATTCTGAGACACTGGATTTGTCCCACTGCAAAACACCGTTTAAAAAAAATAAAAGAAACTGCTGGGTTTAACACTAATGTGGAAGGGAATTTTGCTATTTTAACAATCTCTTCCTAGAATTGATTTGTGCCTGAAACATATTTTTTTTCCCTTTTGTCCTAATTTAAATTTTTCCCAACAATTTCTCAACTTTTCAGAACAGGGATCACCTCCTATCACATAGTCCCTGTGGTATCAGGGCTAATTCTAACAGAGCATTCTGGATACCACTGTACTGCAAAACAAAGATGTAAGAAAGCTTGCACCTCCTCTTCCCAAAGTGATCCCTTAAAATTTGCAGGAATTGAGCTGAGGGCAGTGCAGGCTATGAAAAGAAGGGTATCCAAAGGTGTAATCTGTACTTTAAGCACTTCCCACCTGAGTTTTAAGCTTCCTCAGGTGTAATTCAGCCAGCAGGAATCCCCACAGCCCTCAGAATAGAGCAGAATAACACTGATCCCTGAAGAATTTCATTTCCTTAACTGCTTTAATGTTCTGTGGTAGACACTTTTTTAACAAATACAGGATTTGGGAGATGCATCATTTCTGTTTCACATACTCCTCTGTGATGCACTCAATTTAGCTTTTTTATCAGAGAGATCAGTTTGTTACTTTGCCAGGTTTTTTATGAGTTTGGTGGTAGCAGTTTTCTAAAGAAAATGTAAGAATTAAGGGACCAAATGTTTCCTTAATGTACCAAACTGGAGCTGCTTAGATCCCTCAGCTTCTTCCCTGGCACTACTGGCTCTTGCACCAAAATAGCACAAAAAAAAAAAAACAAAGAAAACCTTTTCATATACAGAGGTAGGAAAAATCACATTTCCAGTGACAAAGAAAGATTTAAGGGTCCTACACCATATTTCTGCACTTAATTTCAGCTCTGAAGACACTGATGGATTTGAAAGACCATCAATCTGGCAAATAATCCATCTTCTACAGGGACTCTTGTTTTAATTATGAAGACACAAGTAACTGAGGTCATGAGTTGATTGAAAGTGGCCTGGGACTGTGCCTATATAATACATTTCACAAGAGAGCTGCCTTACTTGATGTGCTCTTGGTGGCCAGACCCATTCACAGTTTTAGCTCCCCAGCGCTGCTCTTTCTCACTCACATCATTCTGTGAAGGACACACGTAAAAAGAGAGTTAAAACCCCCAAGAAATCACTAGTCACACACATTTCAGAGGTCACAGCAAAAGCTTGCAGCAGTCACTGAGACCACAGCTGCTAGAGAAGCAGCTTCACGTCTCCTCCACGCCAGGGACACGCTCCTGACAGTTTATTTGGCCAAGACACGTCCCCCACCCTGCAGAGTTCCTCTGGAATTGTCCCAGAACATGCTCCTGGTGGGTCAGGAAACCCCAAAAGCCATACCACAAAGTCTGGATCCGTCTCCCAGTCATCAGCTCCATCATCCTGGCTGACAGACACCGTGTGGCCTGCAGTAGCCTTCCACATCTGCAACACCAGCAGGAGAAGCAGGGTCACGCTCCACCCACGAGCCAGCTCGTTCCATTCGTGCACGAGCTGACAGAGTAGATGCAATCCAAAATTCCCAATAAAGTATGTTATTTAACCACATCACCAGAAGCTGTGCTTGCAGTGAAAACAGGTTTGATCACTGGCGCTCAGGCTGTCTTCTCAAGCTGGCTTACAAACCTGTTTAACTCTCCCATTGGCACTGCAGAAAGATTAGGAGCAATTGCTGTTTCAAAGAGAACAAAGTCATCTTTCTTTGCTCAAGTGCCTTTTGTGCAGTCACTGCACTGAAAGACTTCTGCTCACACAGGTTTCCAAGCCAACTCGTACTTCCAAAGACTGCTGCTAATTCTGGATCCTGTGCATACAATTAAGGTGTAGGAATAGGAGATTCTTTTCCCCCGGGCATTAAAAATGGTGAGCACAACATTGTTCTTCACCTGCATTACACCTGCACAAGCTCCTCTGCCATGCAGGGAGTTTCAGCACGGTGACAGAAATCCCAACAGCTCTAAGAATTTGCACACAAGCCAGGCACTGCTCCAACACCAGAGAACTGGAGTGTCTGTGCTGCCCAGGCAATCCCGGGGGAGACACGCTGCACACACACTCAGCACCTCGTCTGCCTTTCAGGAGAAACAGAGGGAGACTGCAGGAAGCAAGACTCATAAAAAGGCAAACAATGACTTCTAGAAACAACACCCAGCATTTCCAAGAGGTTAATGATTTGGGGCCTCTCACTTTCTGGAAACTTTATCCCCCATAAAGTATCAAGTTGGATGCTTTTAATTAACACTTCTGAATGCACCTAGTTAGCAGAATTCCTGATCTTCCTGGTGCTAGTGGTGGATTTTAAACCCTTTATTCTATGTAAATCAAAACAAATACATTCTAGAAAGCAAACTAAAACCTCAAACTACAAGCTGCCTGTTCTCCTAGCTTTTTCAGAATACACTTCAGAGAAAGGATTTCATTTTTATTTGCTATTCGACTAGAGTTCAGTTTTTTAACATACCATCATTCTGTCCGCTTACCTTTATCCTTCCAAGGAAGAACAGATTACAAAGACAATTTATCACAGACTATTTAATTCACACAAGCATAATTCAGTGGGTGGGATGAAAACTCACTCCCTCTTAAATGCATAGCTAATAATCCCTGGATAAAGTCCACAGCTCGTTCTGTCAGGCTTGTTCTGCAGCCTGGCAGAACGAGCTGATGAGCCAGTTTTATGGAGCATTTCAGAAATTTCAGGACTGCTAACGTGAGTGAGAACAGCTGAAAAACTGACAGTGAAACACCAGGGTAGCAAATGCTGGAGAAGCCTGGAAGAAGGGTGTAAAAACGGAGCAGGTGACATCCTAACAGTATTAGCGGGTTTCCCCTCATGTTTTTTCAGGCTTCTCATCTCCAAATTCCTCTGGCAGTTAAGGAACTAACCTTTATAATAGTACTTCACATCCAAAAAATCTCTGAGACTATGAGTTTATAACCCAAACCTTTAGAACACGGGTGGTTTAACATCGTCGTTAAAATACTCTGTCTAAAGCCTTCTCTCACATGACTGTGTCTGACTGTCCTACCAAAATCCAAAAAAATCCTCAAAGCCTTGGAAAGCAGAACTCGAACAGCTCAATATGAAATTCAACATGGGTCCAAGTTCTTTCTAACTTCTCCTAGGAAGGATCCTTCAGAGCCCCATCGTGCTGTGCAAGATGTTTAGGAATGGAATTTAAGTGATGAGAGCTGATGCAAGGGTCCTGTGGATAGTGAATTTCTATACACTTTGTGCCAAACACAACTTTTTTTCCCCCCAAGTACTTTTCTTATGCTCATTTGATTGATATATTTTGTTCATTCAGCTGTGCTTGGGCATTTCAAAGAACAAAAGCTGGATCTTTCAGTCTAGGTTTCACTGCTTCCTCCTCAAGCTCTCACGAACAATACCGCAGGGAAGAAGGATTTCACACGCACCCCCGTGCAAAATCCTGACTCCACCATGATTCTTTGCAAATCATGCGCACAAACGCCAACATTTTTTTCCACAGCTCAGCCCTGCACTCTCTGAATTCCACCAGAGCAAAGCAGCCTCAGCGACCAAGGCTCCCAGACCACAGCTCGCAGGAATAAGCCTGGTTTCCGCCTGCTATTCCAGCACCGATTCCAGGACAGGAGAAACACGATCTATTCATGACTCACTGGCTCACGTGGTCGTGATTCCTGAAGGAAGAAGCGAACGCTACGGTTCGAACACAAACCCAGGCTAAATATATGCCTCGAATGTATGCGCTCCTGGGCGCCGCTATGACTAATGGGCACACACATCATCCTACCCAGCCCCTTCAGCGGCACCCTCGGCACCTCCCCGGGGCCTAGCGACGAGCTCCGGGCAGCAGTGCGGCGGCTCGGGGCGCAGCTGAGGGGAGCCGGGCAGCAGCGCCCAGGATGGCCGGGGCTCTGTCCCGAGGGGAGCCGGGCAGCAGCGCCCAGGATGGCCGAGGCCGCTCGGCCTGAGCCCGGCACCGCAGCGGGGGCTCTGCCCTGAGGAGCGCCCGCCGCAGCGCCACCATCGCTCTGGGGAGACCCTGCCGCTGGCGCTTCCCCACAAGTTCCCAGCTTCAGAGTTGAAATCAAATTTAAAAACAAAAAACAACAACAACAAAAAAAAAAATAGACACCGAGTCGCGACGACCTTCGGCTGTGCCGTGCGCTCCCCGGCCGTGCGCGGAGCCCCCGGCCCGGCTCCCCCGCAGCCCCGCCGCGCTTACTCTGCCTCTGCCGCCGCCTCCTCCTCGGCGCTGGCCCTCCGCCGGTGCTTCCCGGGCTGGCGGCGGCTGCTGCTGCTGCAATTTCCGCTTCTCCCAAGCTCCCACTTCCTCTTCCCGGCTCCAGGTGGGAACGGGACGGGCTCGGCTCGGCTCCGCTCCGCCCCGCCGGGAGGGGCCGCGCCGGCGGCTCCGCCGGGGCCTACGAGCCCTCCAACGATAAATATTTATTTCTGGAGCTTCTTTCACCCGTTTCTTTCAGCCGCTCAAAAAAATGCACCGTCAGTAGCTTTAAAATGGCCACAGGGGAGTTGCTAGTGCAGTTTTGAACATCCTTTCTTTTTTAGTACTCACTTTTGTACCGTCGTGTTTTGGAAGTCCCATCTACTCCATCCCCAGGGGTTTCCGTCATTTTTATCAGCGGGCAAAAGTTTCCTACAGAGGATCCAAATGAAACGGATGCCAGAATGGAAACTGCGGGGTTTTAAAACACTGTGGTAGGAGGAACTGGTTAGTCCACTGTTTGTGTCTTCTACAGGAGGGGAAGAACCCAAGGAACGCCATTTCTAATGAAAAAAAACCATTAGATAAACACAAAAATTCAAGCTGTAGCAGAGGGCAAGAAGATAAAAAAATCCATGTGAGCACAAGAACAACTTAATTCCAGATGTAGCCAGTTCATGTTATAAGTAGGCTCAGTTACTTTTTTGGGGATTACATACAGTGCTATTTACCCCATAAACTCAATACAGCATATTTGAAAAACTGGGCTGAACTTATTCTCAAAAAGTTGCCTGCTAGAGGAGAACACGTGCAGAGAATCTCAATCCTTTAGGCATTACTTCTTTCTGTTCTGTGTCCTTTTGGAGTCCTCACCTGTCCCTCCACGTACAGGTAGGAATACCAACCACATTTAAATATCACTTGTCACCCATCTGTTCCAACATCTCATATAAAATCAAAGTACTTGTACCTAAGTTAACTACAATTGTCCTTTCTCTCCCAAGCCCCCTACTATTAACAAACAATGAAATTAATGAAATGTAGACTAACTTGGGCACCAAAGCTACAACCCTGACAGTAGGAAGTGAAAAACTTTCCTTTTAAAGGCAAAGTGACTCTAGTTTCTTTAAAAAGAACCCCCCCCCAAATATAGTGTCAATTTTTATTTACCTGAAAATTAATTTTGCTGCCCCTCCCTCTCAATCTTTAGCCTACCAAGTTCCAAAAATAAATTCTGCTTTGAAAGAATTTACCTGTTCTCCAAATCTTGGCAATGATAAATCACTACTGTCTAATGAACACTGCTACAGCAGTTTAAAAGACAAGAGTTAAAACATCTGTTTTGAGAGTCCTTGTCCTTTAAATATGCAAAAATTGCAAGTTTAAAGTTCACTCAGATAATTCTGAAGCACACAGACAGAATGCATAGTTTAATTTGTTACAGCTCTCTTTCCAACTAATGCCTTTAAAGACATTTGGCAATTTACAAAACCTTGTATTTTACCTAGCATTATCTAACGATCCCTGTAAGAGACCCAGGTGCCTTTTCCATGTGCATGGTTTCCTTTCAGCAGGGTGTGTGGGAGTCACTAAAATTGAACAAGACACGTTTTTCTGGATCTCTCCAGTACAGCTGTGCGGAGTATCTCAGAAGGAAATCACCACACACAGTTTTGCCAGTTTGTGAAAGCTTTCGCCATTTCACTCATTTATTCTACCTCTCATGTCAGTTCCATTGTTCCATAACAGTTAAGGTTTTACAGCCTCAGAATAATAAACGCATTTTCTGTTCACATTTTACAAGTCTATCCCGCATTGGTTTCACTTTTGAGAAGCAACAATACATGACTTTGAACACCTACTATCACATCAGTGACCAGCAACGCCTAGGAAAGGTTCCTCTAAACAGCAAAGTTTAGCTGAGCAGTGAGTCAGGATTTCCTTCTGCAGATCCATTTCAGGTTTGTTTTTTTTTTCAAGAAAGACAGATTCTCTGAGAATATAAAAGAGACTGCAAATGAACAGAGAGCAACTCGTACAGACAAGCCAGACAAACAGAGATGCACCACTGAACAAGGTTTAGAGCATCCATGGCAGTGTTTCTCCAGGCATTCCACATCCTGCTGTTGAGCTGGAGGACACAAAATACGCTTCCCTACTGCTTCCATTATTCTGCAGTTTCATCCTTCTGTCTTCTACTCAATGGAATGGTTTACAAACACATCAAAATGGACATGAACAGCCCTACTGTGACCCCATTTTGCACTGGTTCCCTCAACTCTTGTATTTCCCCCCCAAATATCTCTATGGCCATGATCTCATTTTATTACCAAAGCAACTGTTGCTGCCTGGGACAGCACTTCCACCTTCACCACGTGGACCAGAATACACTGAAGTTGTGTGACAGGTCTAGTTTATTATTTTAAAAAGCAAATCATAGCTCTAACTATGAGTAGAAGTAGGCAATAAAGCAGTTTTTTCCAGAAAACTGATATTAATGCATGTGAACTTGAACAATTCCAAAGAAAATGTTACATCTAACAGAACATTTTTGCTACTGGAGAAAGGTTATCGTTTGAAACCAGATCTACAGGGCAGCAAACAATCATTAAGATGCTTTATTGACAATGTCCACTCACTGCAAAAGTTTCTGCCTGCATACAACTAGATCTTAGCTTTTCCATAGTGTTTTATTGGCAGTGGAAAATGCATCAGTACTTTATTGAAAGCAATAAATAATACTGTGATAAAAATAGTTCAAAAGTAGACTGTACATATTGTTACATAATCTGAAAATACACAAAAGATTAATAGAAAAACAGAACAGTAACAATGAATTTCAGTTTTACAAGCAAGTTAAAAGTGGAAAACAAAATAGGAAAAAAGACATGCTATATATATTGTTGCATAATAAATAATGCACCATCTGAACAGATTCTTGCTGGCTTTTTAATATGCCATTTACAAGTGTCAGATACATTTTCTACTCATACAGTCCAAAATGGCTACAACCATCCAGATTAAAGTCCAGACAAGTCTTTAGAACAAGTTTACAAAACACATAGGATGACTTACATAAGAAAAGTAAGGCCTTTATTAGAAGATGCACTGCTTTAGTTTTCAACCCATTGTACCTTCATCTTTCTCTATTCATTTGACAGGAAGCTGCAGTGCTTTAAGATTGGTCCATTAAAACTGGTTCCACCAGCATATTTCCACCATGTGTTTTCAAGCAAAAAAGGTTTAGGACAAAAAAAAAAAAAA
>VZTB01005749.1:157730-200554 GCA_013397245.1 Thryothorus ludovicianus | reverse complement strand
AAAAAAAAAAAAAAAACAAAAAACCTCTCTGTGGCCTGTGGCTCACGACCAGGAATCATTATGAAGTCTGTCTTCCTCAGGGAAGGAAAAGCAAAACTAAAAACAGTCCTTGGTTTATGGCTTGTTCTCAGTCACTGCGAAGAGTGGCTACACAAACACAGCAGAGGGTGTTGGGACTGAGGCAATCGCTCCTACAACGTGTCCCCCGCAGGGTTAAGAGTTCCTCCAGCTTTTCAGACCAGTTCTACTTTAAATAAAGACAAATTGCCACTACTTGACACATCCTCTGTGTGGAAAGGTACAGCTCTGAGAAGTACAACACTCCTGTACCGTCCCCTCCTACGTCAACAAAGGCTCACCTGAAAAAAAGCTGGACTTGTTTTCAGATCTAAGCTAAGAGCTCCAAAAGACAAAATATATACTGCTCGGTGTCATGATAATTTTACAAAGGTATTAAAATCCTTTTCACCTTCAGTTTCATTATTAAAAAACAATGATAATTACAGTAACTGCATAATTTACAAAAACCCTATATTGCTCATAGGGACATATACATACAAGCATTACAGTACATTCAGTTGGAAAGACTAAAATTAGAATAAAAAATCAGCAATGATTTGATTTGTAGACTGAATAGAAACAGAAAAAGTAAGTAACTATATAAATGAGAAGTCACATAAATATAAGAAACATTTAGATTCTAAAATATTTTCTCTATAGTACTCATGAATTTATTTGCTAATTAAAAACTCTGTAATAAAATATCTCAAAGTGTCCATTTAACAAGTATTAACAGGTTAAGGGTTCCAAATGTTCAAAATGCTGCATATCACCGGTAGAAATAGTGTGGGTAAACTGCAAAAACAACAAACAAAAACAACACACAAAAAGAAAAAAACACGGAAGATTCCATTAGCAGGTTTTAACCACCATTTCATTGCAAGATTGTCACAAACAGCTCAGCAGTTATGCACTGAATTACTGCCATGCCACGCTGGATAGCATTTTATTGCCTCCTGCAATCTCCAGGTGCAATGCAAATAAAGCAATGAGGGCAAATGTTCCTGCCTCGAATTTCCATCCCACATCATCTGACTACAGAAAATCCTGTACCAGGGTGGAGAATGTGGGGGAGAGGAGACTCAAAACTTCAGTTTCCTGCAACTAAAAATACTTTAAGAGAGCCCCTGAGATTATGAACTGACACACTCATATGGTTTGAGTTGCTATGTGCAAGAGTTTCCTGTCTCAGCATTTCATACATATGAACTCTTTAGAACTCGACTCATACATGCAAAAAGGTTCTGAATTTGAGGAAGCAAATACATGAGTTGGAAAGGATGCTACCAGTAAGAAGAAAGAAGCTGCAAGCAGAGCAGACAGACAATTTGCAGTCCATGAAAGATATGAGTGAGGGGGAAAGATTCAATGAACTGATTTTTTAAAATTCACTGTAGTAAAAAAAAAAAAAAAAAATTGTTTTCAGACTTGCTTGCAAAATGAGAGAAGTACAGTGCCATGAGAAAATACAGCAGAGGCTGCTGCAGGAAGATTGCAGATCGTGGAGAAAGACAGGACTACAGATCTTTCACAAGCCAGAATACATGGATTTTGTGTTAGAGCACATCAAGCTGCCTTTTATCAGCAGCACTGCTCCCAGCTCCCCAAATTGAGGCTGCAGGTAACTAAATCCAACAAGCCAGCCTAAGCAATCACAGTGGCATGGAGTGTCCAGGAACTGGGAACCTGCAATTATCCCTGTAACAATTCAATATTAAAGCACATTTTAGTGGGAAAACTCTGACCAAGCAAAGGCTTTGAGAGGTCAACAATCTGAGCTGCAGTGTCACACACTGAATAATTTTCTTTCCATCCCTAATTTATTCTCTTCCCCTCCCTCCCCATTTCAACTAGTTGTGCTTCACCCAACCTTTGATTTCAACACTTTCTACAGAGCTATTCAGCACAGGTCCTTTTGGAGGCTGTTTAAAAAAACCTCACAGGAACACAGTACTGACAAAACTTGGTTATTTCCACACTCAGTCTTTGTTGTTGGAAATAAACTTGGGATTTCCAATATAACGACCTATCCTGAAAATCTGGACTGTTCTCTAAGTGTGTAAAACCACTGTAGGAAATTTCCTGCTGTTTTATTTCATAAATAGCTGCTTCAGTGTTATTCCTACCAGCTTTACTCACCAGGAGAAGGCTTTAACAGGAGTAGGTCCTTACTGTAGCAGAATCCAATCTTTGTGTTCCTGATACACTGCCTATTCCAAGAAGCATGGGAAGACATGCAGAACACAGCATGCATGTTAGTTTTCAAAACAAAAAAAACCCCTCTACAGCAATGGTGATTACAGCTTTGGTACTCACCCAATTTTAAGGTTACAAGTTAGAAAAGCAGAATTTATTTTACAGTTTGTACATTAACCACTTCTTGCTCCGGGGGATAACAAAAAGAATTCTAAAAAAAAAAAATCTGCTTGCCAACTAGCACTGAGAAATTGGCAAATGTGATTTTATATTTTATTTACTACTTTATCTAGTTTGTAAATACCTAATATTTCAAAAAGGAAGTGGTATTACATAGTAAAGACTTAACTTACTTTCATTTACAGAATTTCCCACATGAATTCTGGTAAATATTTTGTGCTACTGACAGTACCTAAAATTTTTAAGAGCTTACTGGGAGAAACATTAGATGCAAAAACTGGGTTTTTGAGCTTTATGAATAATAAGAGTTTTTAGAACCTGAGGCAATTCCAACAGATTGTGTTCTCACCCTGTCTGCTCCAATTAAAAAACATTTCATATTTGTTTCTACATGTCTTTTGTAAACTAAATTCAAGTCAAAGTTTTTGCTGCTACAGAGGTGGTTTTTAAACAGACAAGACTCCTCATGTGACAGCTGATCAACTTCCACTTCCAGATGGGATTTCTGGGGTTTGTTTTTGTTGGTTTGAGTTTTTAAAATTCGTATCTCTGTGTGCACACATATACCTAAGGATCATTAAGTACACAGCAATGAATGAAACAGTGATTTCAAGTATGGCAAATACTGAAGTGACCATTGCAGGGGAGGTAATACACCTTGTTACTGAAATTTTACTCATCTCAAAATTATTTGAGGGGGTTTACTCACATAATTTTTGAATGCATTTTATTGCACCTCAGAAGTGGGGCTCATATTGGTCTAATTGCTGCTAATCAGAAATTATGCATCATGGGATTAAAAGACACCTACTAAGTTGTCATTTTACTTTCCTAAATTACATCTATTTCTAGCTATGATTCTTATTTTGTTACTCCAGTGATGTAAAAAAGAAACTCCACCTCTAGTACAGCTTCCTGAAATGACAAAGCACCCCATGGTTAAACACAGTGTTATAAATACAACCATGCACAAGGCAAATGCTTTTATGCAGCAAAAAGGCCATTTGGACTTATTTCCCCTGGAAACTCAGGGGAAAAAAAAAAAAAAAAAGCACATCATGCTTAAAATTATACAAAATCAATACCATCAATTTGCATCTTCTTTGGCTGCATAGAGGGTGAAGACATTGAGGTTGTAACTCTGAAATTTGCAGGAAGAGTCTCTGCTGATCCAGCAGCTAAACCTCTTATGTCCTTTGGTCTAAACTTCTTTCTCCACGAAGGTGCTCTCCTAAAGCTCTTATCATCATCCTGTCATATTGACAAACAACATTAGCAGTGCAAAGTGTGGGATTGTTACTGACATTAAAAGGATTACAGACAAACTTAAGTAAATGTATCACCACTGAAGGAGGTAATTGTCAGGAAATATAAAGTGTATTAAATCCTGCATTGCCAAGCAGAGTTTTCCTTAAGCACTTGGGTAAATGTAACTTGATTACCCATGTGCATTTTCCTTCCCCCATTAAAATAACTGCATCTTTCAAGCCATATTCCCACCTGAGAAATGCTGCACTTTGTAAATACAGTTTATGTCCCATTTCCAAAAACATCTTTGCCAGAGAAAGTATTGTGTCAATGCAAATATACCCACTGGGCAGCTCCATTTGCCAGCTTCCCATTTAGAAACAGTTCAATCCTTTGAATGCTGTTTTACCCCAGATTTCTTCCCTTGTACAATTAGGAAATAAGTGTCTACATTATTTGAAGAGATCATGATCAAACTGCCCTGTGTCACTAGAACAGAGCAAACATCTGTTCCCTCAAAGCTCCTTTTGCAGTTCGAAATCTCCAAGGAAAATAGTGTATTTAATACTTTAACACAAGGAAAACCATCAGTGCTTTCTGATGGCTTGTTAAAACCTTGGCAAAGATGCAAGTGGGAACAGAGCTGTCAGGAACTTCCCCTTCCCCTGTCCTCTTCCTCATCCCAGCACCAATGTTTTTGAGACTGGCTTCCTGAGCTGGTTAACCACAGAAGGGTTTTGTCACTTCAGCCTTAATCTGGAACACTTTTGCCTACACGTGCTACCACAACAAATCTCATCAGCACCAAGATGAGGCAGCACTGAGTTAATTAAGGCTTTCCTGGGGAAGTAACAGCAGCTTGCATCTGTCCACTGAGCAACTTACAAGGTTAAAGATGGAACTCTCTCTCCTCTGTGCTGTGGGTGCACAGAACAGCCTCACACTTAGAGTTTTACACTCATTTCAGTGCAGTTTATACAATAAAATCACAGGCTGCCCAACAGAAATTACTCTGATATGTAAACATGCCTGGTGGTCTTCTGCACCAGTATCAATCAAAATTAACATGAGATTTCTTAAAAACCCCTCAAAGCTCTTTGAAATACTGCTCCTTAGGATAAAGTGCCTTTCTCTACCACAGCTTGTTCATTGCAATGCTAGTCACTAATTTGCCCATATTTTAGATAAAGAGTATTCAGCCCAAAGTGCTGCTATTAGACATTAACCATGTGAGCTAGAAAACCAAATTTTCAAATCTTCCCAATACTTTCATATTAAAAGTCATCTTACCAAAATACACAAACCCTGCTGTATTTAGAAACCATCAGTCTCAAGTTAAGGTTTTTGTCACTATTCTCTCAAAAGCTTGAAGAGGTTCAGGCTAAATTCTTTCACTGGGCAGTTCTGATAAAGTTGCCAGGATCATAAAATGGGTGAACAAATCGAGTAACTTACTTCATCAAGTCTTCTGTCAGTGCCCATAGCAAGAAGGTTATTGAATTCCCTCTCCAGAACAGCACGAGCCTGAAGTTTGTGGCATGAAAGAAATGGAAGTTAATTCCAAAAGATCAGTAATTAGTAACCTATAATGATTTTAAAAACTTAATAGGACCCAAATTGTTTAGTGCTTTCTTATCAGATTAATAAACATACTTCATACCTGAAAGGTCAGTACTTGAAAAGTTACAATTTAATTTGTAACTTATTAAAAATTTAAGGAAGACTTAACAGCTCTCCTCTAGTTCTGACATGAAAGTTCATGATTCTGAGTCAAAATTAATTATTTCAGAGTAAAAACTAGCAAAGAACAAAAAAATGATGAGTTTCACACTACTGTTGTGAAGATGGGCAAACAATCTTTTCCTCAAGCAAATTTATCAATGAGAATTGTTATTAACAACTAGAACACCATTAGAAAAGAATGATTTTGTTTTTGTCTTGGCTGACAATGGACAACTTTGCATTGCTGAAGTTCCTAGATGCTCTGTGAAAAAAACCCATCACCTTCATTTTTAACCTTCCTAGGAAGCCTAGAGTGCCACATCCTTGCTGACCTGTGTGTTTTGAGTGGGGATTTGCAGCAGGAGAGCTAATGCATTGTAATCAAAGGATTCATCTAAGGCCACAAGTGCACCGTGAACTCCGCTCTCGAGCAGGTTATTCGCGTATTCCTTAAGGCCGATGGACATGACCCAGTGGATCATCCTCTCGTTGCTCCACACCAGGACATCTAAGGAGGCAAAAACACAGTGCCAGACTCATTACAACACCTCTTCTCTGAACCAGATCATCCACAGCCATGAACTGGAGGATTGGATTGCAGTGGAGTGGAAAGTAAACACATTCACAAGTCTGCTGGGAGACTTTTCGCACCGTAACTTAAATATTCCAAGGAACAATTCTCTAGGGGCAAGAGCTGCACCCATTTCATTTGGGAGGTGAAAAACAACCCACCAGCCACAACACTGGCTTGGGTTGCTGCCAGTTAGTTGTGACTCCTGGGAATGATCTCAGGCACAATTAGCAAGTTAACCACCAAAAAAGTATCAATGCTTTAAAAGGAATGGGAAAAAGCAAGCAGGCACAGAAGCTTCTAAGCAAGTTTTTAGACTCAGATATCAGGTAACACTTCTGATATTAGGCAGGGAACAAAATTTCTATGGGAAATTTTGGAAAACCATGAATTCCCACCCTGCTGTCTCTTATTCCTTATCTCTTGTACAATAATCACTACGAATCTGGAAGATATAAATACCTAAGTCACTTGGATATTTTTTCCATCAACTGCTGGGCAATAAAAGTTACCAGTCACAAGCAACAATAAAATCATGCAGATGTAAATTTTTGTTAAAACAGAGGAAAAAGAACAAAATAAGGACATCCCCCCCCAACATGTTCTTAACTCTCATTCTCCTAAAACATTTAGTTTCACACTTCAGAGCAGTATGAGTTCTGTAGTGTAAGTAAATGATTTAATGATGTGTTTTTATCATTCAGTGTTCAGGGCCTACATCCAGACACACCTTGTGCATTTAACACTTGGTATTTTATAAATGATTCCATCCTCTAAAGTATTTTCTTTGTTTATGAATTTTTGAGGCTGATCAGTGAAAACATGGCAGAATCAGACTGAGTTTAAGAGAGTGTACTAACCCTTAATTTCAGTCTGGCTTTCTTCTCTTTTTCTTTCCAGTTCTTTTCTATCATAATTCAGTCTTCGGAGGCACATAATTCCACACTGAAAACTGTTTCTGTTTGGACCAGAGAGAAAAAAAAAAAAAAAAATCAGGAAAGATATTCAGAGACAATGGAAACACTTAACTGTGGGTGAGGTCTCCAGCTTCAACCTCCTTACCTGTGAAAGCTGTCCACCATTTTCAGCTGCCCACGCAGGTCTTTTTTAGTTAAGTGATCCAGCATCCGAGCATCCACCAGGCATTCCATGAAGTAGCTGCGGTACTGAGGGAGCCCCAAGCTCGGCAGCCACTCATTGCCAATCCACTCATGGTTCATGTCACCATAGGCTAATGTCTGGTTTAAAAAAAAGAAAAAAAATTAAGGGACAAGCTTATTGGAATGAGAAGTGGGAAAAAAAAAAAAAAAAGCAAGCTATTTTAGACAGCAAATTTTAAAGAAATTGCTTATTTGATTCTTAGCCTGTAAAGATGAGCATCTGAATACTGAATACTGCATGTGTGTTTTCCAAAGAGGTCACCCTCATGGAGAAAATCAAGTTCAGATATTCACATCAGCAAGTAAAATTGCCACAATATATATCAAGAAATAGTATGACAAAATATGCAAGAGCTAATAAAATTTTTAAAAAGACTAATCTACACTAATCTTGTTGGATAGCAAAAGTCACAGAATTTCATAGTGTTGAGATGTTGCGAATGCTCTCTCTTGAAAACTGGAGGGGAATATTGTTTTTCATGTGACTTTACAAAAAAAAGATACCAGAAAAATGACTGCAGGCCTTTTTAAGTAGAGTTAGGTGTTTTCAGAAACTGATAAAACTCTGCCACTGAAGAACAAGCATTCTAAATGCTAGTCCTTATCCAAAATGGAGTTTTGATCTGCAAATTAGCAGGCATTTTTTAGAGAAAACATCTAATAAAAATGAGAGTTTGTAACCATCTATCTAATCATTCCTTGGGCAACAAAACCCAGAACCTCCTTTTTATGAAAGCATAGTAATTCAGATTCTTCTGTTAAAAGTCAAAAGCTTTATTTCTCCTCTAGAGGAAGCACCCTCCAAAGAGGAGTAAGGCCACAGGGAAATGCATCTCTCCAAGCCATCAGAAGGTGGAAGAGTGAAAGGGCTCCTAACTCTGGGTTTGTTATCACGGACAATCAAAAACTGAGTAGCTGAGATGTAGTTAATGGGACTTAAACCAGGTTTAAACCGGAGGGCAACTGAGTAAGAAGAGCCCACAATGTCCAAAGATATGGAACATGGGTAAATCCCAAGTTTTGTTTCTATTCCTGGATAAATACTCAGCTACATCAATGCCTGAAAATACAATTAGGATTTGCCACCACTTTAAGGCAAAACAACCAATCAAGGGGGATTACAGAATTAGTGCATAGAAATCTACTTAACCATCCAGGCCCAGGGTATCTTGTGGCACACCTAGGATGGTGACTGGGTTGGACAGGAACTTTCTGCAGAGCAGATATTCCTTTTGGAATTCTGGTTTCCTCAGAGAGCCATCCCCCACCAAAACATTAAAATATTTAAATCACATGTATTTCCCAAGTGTGTTTTGTAGAGAGACAAGCCTGCAGTTTCCCCCTCTCCCCACCCCCAGGTCACACCCAGAAGCATTAAAAAGTGCTGGCCTAAAGGAAAAACAGATTCTTTCATGCTCTAATGATTATGACAGTTTGCATACAGTCAGTAATATTAGATAAAGTTTCCAACCTGAGCCCAGCTTCCCTCCACATCTTCCTGTTAGGTGGTTAGGAAAGTAAAAGAACACATATATTAGTGGTTAAGTTTAGTAAGGAGGTCCAAGTTAATAATGCACTGCAAGACTCTAAATCTACTACATATCAAAATAATCTAGATAAAGCAAGCATCATGCAATGTAAAAAATTATATATAAGGCACTTATTTTTGTATAAGAAGTTGCAAACCCCATCTACTGATTAAATTTTCTGGAGAGAAGAAATTTCTGCACCAATAATTCAATTTTTCTATTTGTCAATCAAGTCAGAGCTCCATTTTACAGATTAGAGTTTTGTTTACAATCTTGTAATGTTGTTTTTTTTCTTTCCCTCCCTTCTGGAAAAAAAGCCATCAAGATGCAGATTAAAAGGTTAATAATTAGAAGAAGCAATGATCCAGAATTTTAGTGCATTAATTTGAAGGAAAAAAAAAAAAGAAAAAAAAAAGAAAAAAAATACCAAAAGGTACTTGATTCAAATGTTCAAGAAGTGGGAAAAGCACTCTAAGGAAGAGAAGTGGCAACACTGTAAACTAACCGTTTGTTGTGTGGCTGTAAGATTTTCCATCTCTTCATGTGTTACCCAGACATTTCCCGTGGTCTAATATGAGCCCACAGGGAATCAATCCCATCCAGTGAAAGGAAAGCAGTAACAAAGAGGAGAGGTTGCAGAACAGATAAGCAATCGGTACATGTAAGGAGCAGGCATGGGCAAAGCAACGGTCTCTAGGTCAGGGACAGCTACTGACAGTCATGGCATGCAGTAAAAGCCTGCTCACAGGGATCAACTTCCTTCACAGATATTAACAAAACTGAGCAGCACAAAGAGCTGACAGGAGTTAATTAATGGCTAAACACTCAGCTCTACTCTACTTCCAAAAATACATTTGTAGCCTAGCACATAACCCCAGGAATAACTTTAGACTGCAGGGCAGACAGACTTGGGACAGAAAATTCCCACTAAGTGCCTACATTTACTATAGAGAGACAGGTGCCTCCTAGATCATACAGTCTGTATTATTTGGAGTTAATGGCTTTATAGCTGCATTAAAAGAGCCTCCAACTAGCCTACAAATTTTTGTACACACGTGTATGCTTCATCTGTATTTTAAATTCCCTAGAGGCCAAAAGATGAGGCCAATAACACATACTCTAAATACTTTGGATTACATACTTAGACTGAAATAAACATCTCTTTTCCTCGAGAAAGAAAACTGCAGTTATTCCTTTAGTTAATTTCCATGAAAGGAAGGAACAGCCTATACTTAAATAATGTAATCCTTTCCAGAAATCCTTAGCAGAGGGTCAGTTCTTAGTGGGGCAATTCTAGGTGTTTAATGCTGCACGGGTTTCCTTACCGTCCTTGAGGTGGGAGGGGCAGAGGGGCTGGTCAGGGACATGATTTCCTGGATGGCCAGGCGGAGCTTGAGCCTGTGCAGGGGGTTGCTGATGCCAATTTCCCGCTGGATTTCCGTGTCAGACAGGGCTGACATGATAGCACCGCTTTTCACATTGGCTCGGCAGGCAGCCACGTACCAGGCTGGCATCCCCACCCACAGCTGCAACACAGAGACAAGGAAGGAAACAGGATATGGGACACATTCCTGCCTCCAGACCCTCACAGTCTTCACAAGTCTGTGTCTTGAGGGAGCTTTTTACTCATTTTGGGAGGACCACTCACCTCCAGCCACACCACCACAGTGGGCCCATCCCACTGTGCAAAAGGCAAACCTTGTCTTCTGGCTTCCTCCAGCAGCTCGTGCCTACAATTACAGAAATAGTCATTAGTTATAATGGATGTCACAATTCCAGCATTGCACTCATTTCATGATCTTCTTTCCAATAATTAACTCATTCCTTTCCCAGCCTTAAATGATCCACCCCCTCAGGCAGGTACAGCACACATACAAGGACTACATAGGGATGAAAGCTGAGCTGGGCAGGAAATCTGAGAGCAGCAGAGATGTGGATCTTGTCTTTCAGAACCCAATGTCTGAAGCCACTACTGACACTCAACCCAACACTCCCAGCCCAAAGTGGAGATAGCAGGCTTATTTGGCAATCGGATTCTCAGCTGCTCAGTTTGGTGCCCAGCAAAGTTGAACCAAAGCAGTCATTTCTCCTTAGTGTGTGCAGATTTGAAACCTATGGCAACACAGGAGCACATGAGACATGCCTGTCCATCACTGGGACAGTGACAGCTTCACTGGTGAACTTCAGCCTGTCAGAACATCAGGCACAGCTTCACACAACCAGAGCTGTGTTTGGCAGTGCTATCCTGACAGGCTGTGTACTGAAACTCAGCTTTGATCTCCCCTGATGACACAATTTCCTTTGTTGTTCTGAAACAGAAGCGCCTGAAGTTTAATATTGACAATTCAGCTCCCAGAGACAATGGAAGCTCACAAGGTCCCTATAAATAGCTGCCAAAAATGTTTGATAAACCAAAAGACAAAAACTAGCACTGTGGGTAGAGGGGTGCAATGCTACTTGGATATGCCTGGCTGAAAACATGGAAAAAACCTAAAAAAAGCATTTTTACACTGCCTTTGAAAGCCAGTTATACATGGTTAAATGTCTGCTCATTCTCCTCTGAAAATCTGAAAAAACAACTTTACCTAATTAGACTGATTTTACTGTTCCTTATTCATGCCTGCAAGTGTACAATTAAGACACAGCAATACTACAGATTCAAGATCCTACATTATGTATTTACCATTTTCTCACTATTTAAATCAAACAAATCTCCTTGCCTTTTGAACTGTCTCACTGGGTAGATCTAATATGATAAGATTTTTAGAAGTTATAGATATTAAAATACACAAGGCACCTTGAACAGTGGTTACTGACAGACAAGGAGCTTTTTTGTTACTCCTATAAAATGGAAATGCAGCATTCAGCTCTTTTAGACATATCTGGGATCCTTGTGTTATATCGGTAGGTAACTAAATATTAAAAAGCAATCAATGATGCAATAAATATACTAGCAACTGCTTTATCAACAGACAGCACTTCTCCACCTGCACACCAATAAATTCCCATTGCTCTGGAAGAACCTCCCAGTAATCTACCCTAATTAAATGTGCTTCCCAGGAACGGGAAAAGGGGAGGAAGGAAGGCACTGCCAGACAACTGGTTACAAATAATCATTCTAGGTATCATTTTGGGATCCATCCATTAAGGTGGGACAGTGTTCAGCAGTCAGCAGCTCAACTGCTGAATTTCACTACCAAAGAAGACTGTAAAAGCTTAGACATATTTCTACATTTTGAAAAGATACCTATACGTCTAACTTGGGAATAAAGGATATTTCCCTGCCACTGTGGAACACACTACATTAATTCCACAATTAATTAGCCTTGAACACATTTAATTCTGCTTCTCTTTGTTGTTTAAAAATTAAAAAAATAGAAAAATAAATTAATAAGATCATATGAAACACCAGTAAGAACAGAATAAAGCGCTTAATACTGTATTTGCCAGAAAGGAACACAAAGCTTTTTCCAAGTACTTTAGCTTCCAAATTGGTGTCTATGACTTCTTTTTTAGTGATTATATTGTGTGGAGTTCAGAGAATTTCAGTGTCATTTCTGGTTGTTTTGTAAGTCTCATTGTATACTTCATGGTAGACACAAAACAGTGAATCCTTTGGAGTAGAACACAAGGAATACAACAAAAATGTAAGGAGAGGTTATGATGTCAACTTGAAACTCATGGTGCTATTGTAGGCAGAAAATAATTGTGTGATGGAGAAAAACACATAAAAATAGAAACAAACAAAGAAAAAAATGTTTATGAGATGACTTTATGCAGAAATTATTCAACGGATCTAAAGAGGAAAGCAACCATGAAGTGGAAAATTAATTGCAGAATTTGTTCATAGGCAGTAAGAGATAAAAAACTTGCTTGCACAGGAAATCCTTAACCCCAAAGCTCAAGATGGAGCCCAGGCACAAAACATCTCACAGGAAGAATTCAGAAGTAGCTGCTGTTTCAGATGCAAATGATGCATTGGTGGTTTTTTCCCTATAGCAGAGAACTTCCCTTTTCCCACTATTCCCTTTGAACCTCAACAAGACACTCGCTGCATTCCAGTAAAATGTGATCAGATCCCTGAAAGATCCCAACTGCCAGCCCAGCTGAGTCTCACAGCCTAACCCATTATACCAGTTAGGAGACAGGTGCAATACCCAGAATCTTAGGAAAAAAATATTGCAGTGGTGTCGGCAGCGTTAACAGGTGATATAAACCTGTCCCTGTGAAGGATAAAAGAGTGCCAGAAGAGTAGCTGGCTACTGGAATAACTCCTAGGTGACAAAACCAAGGGACAGATGTCTGGAGACTTAACAAAAACCTGGCTGAGCTTCCCTTGGAACAGGAGCTCAAACATGCTGCTGCAAAGGGGGAAGGCTTGTTGTTAGACACATTCCAGAGGCTTCTCACAGCAGCTGGGGAGGACAAAAACTAAGCTCACAGGGAGTGAGAAATGATGTCAAAGCTGCAGGTGGTGCCTGATGCAGCAGAGAGTGCACAGGACCCTCTAGAGACTGAAGTATTTGCATTCAGAAGGGCTCTTGGCAGGAGAGCACAGGCTCACCCCACAAGGAAAATAAAGCAGCCCAGAGCAAGCTCACTTTGCCACAGGATTAAGGCAGCACGGGAACGGATACGCGCAGAGCTCACAGCCAGAGGGGAATGCTGTATCCCAGATTGCTTGGATGGAACTGAAGAAGACTGACTTGGAAGAAGTTAGAACACAGTAAACACTGCAGTGTGGGGAACAGAGTGATAGTGATGGAAGTGACACAGCTTCAGGCTGTAAAAACTAAGAAGCAACAGTTGTAAAACATGAGATGGGAATAGGCAGAGCGTCAGGGGAAAATTAATATCCTTATTCTAGACTGAGTTCAGGGATGTAGTAAGTGTTTTGTGTGTGAGAGTTCTCTTAAATTTAGGGTTGCCTTCCTTTTTGACAAATGCAGTACTAAGTTGGTTGTGAAAAGCACAAACACAGTTGTGCCAAACACTGTCACTACCACAGCTCACACGGGAGATGAACACAGCACTATGAACGACTTAGGTTTAGTAAACACCAAACAACACTTTTACAGAAATACATCTACCTTGGAAACACAAACATCTACAACTGCTAAACAACTTTCAAATCCCAGATTACAAAAATAATCTAAGAGGGTTTCATATTTCCACTATAAAAGCTCACACCATGCAAATTAAGACAAGACACAGAACTAGCCTTCACACCGAACTAGGTGACACTGGATTTATTTCAGCAACACATTTTCATAATATATTCTTTTGAAGCTACTATTTCCTCTCATTATCAGGCTTTTTTGAAGAAAAGATAGAGGTTTTAATATATTGCTAAAACATCCAAATGAGTTTTATCATACTTGCACAACAATCCTAATAAAAATAAATACAAACTTACCCTGATTTTGCACTACCACATCAAATGGTAAACAAAAAGAAAACAAAATAATGAAGGACAAATATAAAACTGGGATTAAACTGAACAGAAAAGCATACGAAAACAAATACTGTGTACTGTAATTTAATTCTGTAACTATAAATAGGTTTTTGTTAGCAGACACTGAATGCTGTCCTCAGCCTGTTTGTGCACATGCAAGCAGAAATCAGAAAGATAAACGAGCAAATAGGGATTAGAGACACCTATAAATAGAATGAGCTGTCATTGTTCCAAGCATTCAGGTAGCTGGAATTCTTTTTGCTGAATACAAGGTTTTGTAAGCAAACAGAATTTGTTTTAACCCACCCTCCTCCAGTATCAGAGTGAAAAGCAATTCAGAGCAGCTTTACCACTTTTCCTTTTTGATAAGGAGCATCTCAAGAAGGCTGCAAGGGATCTTTGACCCCTTGTGACAATATTGCTTCCCGTGCTCAGAACACCCCTCAGGATTCTGAACAGCTGCATGAAAGCATCTTACTTGGATTTTTCAACTAATAGATCTAGATTGTATTAATTTCATTGAATGGTAGAAAACAGAAGTCTCCAGGGAGACCTTAGAGCCCCTTCCAGTACCTAAAGGGGCTGTGGAAGAGATGGAGAGGGGCTTTGGAAGAGCTAGGGAAGGAAATTCCAAACTGAAACTTTTCATTTGTTTAATAGAGACAGATGCCTTTTAAGCAGTCTGCAACATGCAGCCATAAATTATACTTCAAGTAATACCAGTAAAATTTTGAAAAGCAGAATGTTTACAAGAAAAGCCATGATTTATCTGCAACTGCACTTCTTGCATTTCTTAAAGCAAGGCAGTATGGATTGTTTCACTTGAGAATGGAAGTTGTGGCTGTTATTGAGAAATACCTATATTGCTCAAAGAACAGACCTTACCACCGTTTAGATTTCACCAGACTAAAACTATTTATTCAACCAAGATGTGGTATGACTTTAAAGCGCCGTAGAAAAGGGAAAATACCAGATCATAATAATATATGATTGCCTTCAGAGCAGCAGTCTGAAGAAAAACAGCTGAGCCTTCTGTTATCCAAACAAACCCACATTCCATTCCGACTTTTCAAACCAACACACTGCTGGTTTTCATTAGCAGCCACCAGGCATTATTCTTATTAGTTAATAGAACTTGGGTACTGCAAGAAATCCCTTTCAAAGAGAAAATCAGCATCCTTTCTTTTCAACATTTACTGCCTGTCTTCTGAAGGCAAGGGAAGTTTGATCTTCATCAGTTTTTTACCAGCTGAACCAAACAGAAGCAGCAGAAGTTTAAGGTATATGGCTCAGAACTGGGAGACAAAATGCAAGGAATTCCTGATCCTACTTATATAAATATGAGTGTTTCCTGTATTATCATATAAGCATCAAGTCAGGATTCCTACCAGCTGCAATATCTGTTTTTCACCTATGATTAGTCTTTGCTTCATCTTTCCAAGTCTGGAAACAACAAAGGATGCAAACAGACACTCCAAAAGTGAGCAGTAAACTAAAGATTTTCTGGAATAGAGTGAAAAAATTCTCATGACCAGGAAAAGGTAACTGCATACAAAGTGCCATAAAAAAAGGAATAGTCACAATTGATTAAAAAAGAATAGAAGAAAGCAGGGCCACATGGTGCAAGGAAAAGGATTTCAGCAAACAATCTTAAACAGAAGTGAAAAAAAAATAGTGAAGAGAGAAGCTGCCAGCAGCTGCAACACAAAGGGACAGAGAAAGGAGCCAGCAAATTTATATACAGGGATGTCTGCACACAGCATCTCAGGCTTCCCTTCTGTCATTCCTCCACACTCTGCAGCAAAGAACAGCCAAGGACAACTCTGGGAAATCTCCCATTTGAATTAAAGGTATTTATGATTTATTATATTTAATACCTCCCAAAGCAGGTATGAAATATAATAAATTTAGGGGAAATTTGGTAAGAGTCCACGTCTATCTCCAGATTTCTTTATTACAGCAGTCCAATTGGAAGTTTTCAGCTTAAACTCCTTTCAAACTTACCATGACCTATGCTCCTATTAATGTTCTGGAAAAATAGTAAAAGAAAAAATAAATCTACAGAGGCTTATTAGCAATAGCACTATATTAGGCAAAAATGTCCCAAAACCAAACTAAAAAATAAAACCACAGCATTTTTAAACAAAGCAAAACATGAATAACACAGGATTAAAAACATTTGATAACTTACTTTTTCTGCATTTTCCTGTTTTTCTCTGCCTGACCTCCAAGTTTGCTGAGACCTAATGCATCCTGAGAGGAACCATCTGCTTCTCCCATGCCACCTACAAAAAACCCCAAACTCAAGTCACTCTTAATTCAATCCTTTGTAATATTACTGATCAGGAATGTGTAAAACCAAATCCCCAAGGCCACCTCTCTCACTGTGCAGGAAAAAGCAAACCAACCTTGTCCTAGAGCTTCCTTGCTTCCTTGTCCAGGCCGTCCCTTTTCCTTCTTGCCAAACAGGCGGCCAATGGAGGATTTGATCCCCTTCTTTTTGGGGGCTTTGTGAAGGGAATCTTGGCTGCTGTTACTGCTGCTAGGATTACTTGTTTGCCCATCTTGTGAACCTGTTGAACTGTACCAAAAAAAAAAAAAAAAAAAGAGTCATAAAGGAGTCCATGTACAACAAATTCACCAGGATAAGCTCAGGGTTCTGTGCAAGTTAATCAACATTCAGTAACTCACTAACATTTAATTTCAGCTTTTATGAGTTATGAAAAGAAATGTTGATGGCACAGTTTCCTGACTGAAAGGGGCAGACAAAGTTTGAAATACTTGAGTGGAATCAATCTCAGGTACTTAGGTACTTTGAAAACACTATCTGTCTGTCAATCAAAGTGATGGCAATTTTGCAAGTTATTTCTCAATTTATAGCTAAATTACAATTTAAAGAGTTAAGAGTTACATTTTTCATATTCCAAGCATGAAGCAAACTTAATGCAGATTTTGAGTACCGAAAGAATTCCCATGAAGCCATTTCTAAGCATTAGCAAAATCTACATTCCTAATATTTATGTAACACAGTCACCCGTTTACGCGTTCACGCTCCTGACTTTTGAGAAACTCTTTAACACTCAGATTAAAATCCTACAGGCTGAACAGCTCTGCAGCTTGGGGGGCTATTCTGATGCTGTGGAACACTGAATTCCTGGTAGGTCTGAGTGATTCCCAGCCACTTACTTCCTAATGTCCCTGATATCTTCATGGCTCACTGTGTGCAGAGCTCCCTTCTGGACTCTGTCCAGACGCAAAGAGCGAGGTGAAGAAGGCGGCGATGTCTCACATTTGATGGTGGTTTTGTCATCTCGTACCTCTTCTCTGGAAGCTGGAGACTGATGGAAAAGGAAGGAAAACTTCAGGGGCAGTGCCAAAACATGAAGGCAATACCAAAACTACACAAAATAGTGAAAGGAAGAACCTTATTTCAATGTAAAAGGATCACTCTTGCCCTTACCTATTTCTTTGCTTGATTTCTTTCTGAATTTCTTGTTACCTCCAGTGACAAACTACTACATTCAGTCTTAGCTAATGAAATGAGAAAGTAGCACTCATCTTTTATTCATTTATAGGGCTAAGAACTAAAGTAATGCCTTCAGTACCATGAAATGAATATACTTGTCCCCATTTTAAGCAAGTGCAAAGACAGAAAAACTAGAGACCTGTGAAAAGAATTATTAGCAAGATCATTGACTCTGTGAAGTCAGTTCCTACAAACTTGTGGCTACAAAATTTTCAGTAACAGAAAGAAAAACTTGTGTGTGCACTGACAGCTTTTAAAACTAAGCACTGATGCATGAAGCCTGCAAAGCAGTGGTTGCAAACAGAAAGCAGCACAGCAGTCCTCCACACTAGCAAAAAAACAGCAAAAACAGGCAAACAAACACAAAAACCCACAAACAAACCCACACTTAGGCTAAAATGATAAACCATAATCTTGCTTTATTACTGAGCTGCCCTGCAAATGCCTTATGTTCCTGTTATCCACTAATGAGTCTGGGGACAGGGAGAGAGATGAAGGGGCACACCATGAAATAAACTCAAGATTTTTACCTTTCTACGGTGTTTCCTTAAATCACTAGGCTGACAGATGCATGCAAAGAAAAGAAATTTGGAAAAGCTGTATTTATTGTAAACTGTAGCACAAACTGAGACAACTAGTACAGACAAAACACCTTAGGGAGAATATAAACAACAATTACAACAATGGCACAGAGAGATACTGGGTATGAAGTACTCCTTAAATCACAGATTACTTAAATGTATCCCTGAAGTGAGGAAAAGGAAGCAAAAAATGAACGCTTGGAGCTGGTTATCTACCAAAGTACAAGAGATGTTTGACTGTATTGGGATCATCAGCCAATTAGCACAAAATATGTGCAGCAAAAAACCCCAGTAAAGTGCATGGGGGTGCAAGGTGCTGCTTTGAAAAGGTGAGGACCTGCCTTGAACCTCCAGGTCAGCCACAGCAGCCTTGATAAATCATCTGCACTCGTCCCACCTCACAACCCAGGCAGTCCTGCAGCTGTTTCCTACACTGCACAAAAAGCACCCAAGACTTTAATAATGTCAAAGAGTGCCAACAATAGGCCATTTCTGTACAGTAACAGGATTCTGTTCTTTTTACAGCTTTCAAGTGTTGGAATGTTTGAGCAGGAATTCACCACCACTCTTATTTTATCCTCCATCCACTGTACCTCACTCCCCAGGGAGTGCTCGCCTCTGCCAGTGCAAGAGTTACACAAACAGCTTATTCAGACTGATGCTGACAGAAGTTAAATTTAGATAATTTGTTTAACAGCTCTCATTATTTAAAAAGGCTGCAACCAAAAATAAAGTTGGTCCCCTTTGAAGTGGGACTGGGGAGAAGGATGTTGTTTCCTTCCCACAAAGGATAACTTTTAATTGTTTTTGATTTAGAATACATGCAAATTTTGCAGCATTAATATGTTTTGTTCAATCTGACTGTAGAGTACCACATTAATAAATCATAAGTTCACTGAATCATAGAAGGGACCTTCAAAGATGATCTAGTTCCTCCTCAAGTTCTTGACAAAGCACTGCAGACTCATTTTACCATTACTGGATCTTTCATCCATTAAATCTGATGAGCATAAAAATGAAAATGTTCACCACACGGAATGAACTGCCCACAAGGACTGCTCGAGAGAGAGCTGTAGGCTTCAACATTTATCATGGTGATGCTTTTTAATCATGAGGGGCTTTCAACTGACTGAGCTGCATAACCACTAGCATTAAACTAATTTGCCTACATGATCAAAAACTAATGCAACTCTCTATTAAACATTGGAAGACACAGCAGAACTCAGCCTAATAATTCATGATAGCTCTTCCTAAAGTTTCTAGAAAGCTCTTGCTCTAATTCATGATTTCAAGCTTTCACAAATCAGTTTCCAGGTACAAAATCCATCAAATACAACAAATTCCTTCAATGCACAGTTGGGATCTAAAGTGAACTTAATTACAGTTCACTTTTCTTTAACTGCATTGAATTTCAGACAAGACACATTCTCCTGATATAGTTTTGGGGAAAAGAGCTACTTAAATTCGTATACGGTTTTCTGCATGAGAAGTATTTTGCTTAACAAATTATTGTGAAATTTTAGAAGATAGAGCACTCCGCAACTGAAATTTAATAGCTCTTTTTTTAGAGGAAGACTGCTTGACCCTGGATATATGGCTAGAGCTAGTACAATAAATTTTATTTTCATTCAAAGAAGGCAAAGTTATTCCCTTTTACGAAAAAAACCAGACTTTTTGGTATATGTAAACATTAATTTTAAAAAGCCAGCAAAATTACTTAGCTGAAATACTTGGTTTTAACTGTTCATTTATTTATTTAAAAACAAGAAAGGGGGATATTTGTATTGTAATTTTACAGATGTGTTTACATGCATAAAACATCCCCTAGAAGGATTAATCTTCGTCAGCAGTTGTAGGAATGTCAAAAAAAGGAAAACATCTCTCTCTACTCTTTGAGTTCCTAAAACTAAACTACTTTATCTCCTACAAGGTCTAACAGCTATTTCTTTTACCCATCAGGCTTTAATAGCCTAAAACAGGACACTTGCACTCAATATTCAAACAGCAGTGATAACACCCCAATCTTCAAGATTAACATGTCAATCACTTTTTAGCTGAGTGTTTTGTGGAATAGTGAACTGCTAAAAACAAAGTTTAAAGCAGAGGGAGAAAATGGTTGGAAAGAAAACATTATTTCTTCTAGAAGGAGGAGTCTGAAGAAAGACCGTAACAACAGAAGGAATAAATACTTAGGCACGAGATGTTGACAAAATAATATACTCGAGCTCTGAACGTTTTTCCTAATCATTATGTATCTTACACTTTTTATAGAAGTTGAAAGGAAGCAGTAGGAAAACCTAGAGAAAGGAAAAATACAGCTGAGTAAGCAGGAGAGGAAGGGGCAAGCAAACAACCCATTTGGTAGAGAACGGGAAGGCTCCCCGGCGGGGAGCGCGGGTACCCACCAGCGTCATGANGGCGAGGAGCCGGCCAGGGCCGTGCCTAGCGCGGGGCCCGCCGAGCCCAGCGCGCGGAACCGCCCGTGCGCCTCCAGGCCGCCGCTGCCCACGCGGCTCTCGATCTCCTCCGCGCGCTGCTCCGTGTTCTCCTTCTCCTCCTGGATCAGCCTGAGGGGAAAAGAACCTCACAGGAACGGCGCCTTCCAACAAGGGCCGCGCAAACACAGAACCACGGGGTTGGAAGAGACCTCCGGGATTACCGAGTCCAATCCGTGCCCTTACACCTCAACTAAACCACGGCCACATCCAGTCTTTTTTAAATACATCCAGGGATGGTGACTCCACCACCTCCCCAAGCAAAGCATTCCAATACTTTGCTACTCTTTCTGTGAAAAACTTCTTCCTAATATCCAACCTGTATTTCCCTCGGTGCAGCTTGAGACTTTGTCCTCTGGTTTTGTCATTGATGCCCGGAGAAAGAGACCAACTCCACCTGACTACAGCCACTTTTTGCGAAGTTGTAGAGAGTGATAAGGTTACCCCTGAATGTCCTTTTCTCCAGGCTAAACACCCTCAGCCATTCCCCACACGGTTCCCAGCCCCACTCCAACCTCGCTGCCTCCCCTGGACGCAACTCCAGCCCCTCAATGTCCTTCCCAAACTGAGGTGCCAGAACTGGACACAGCACTCAAGGTACGGCCTCACCAGTGCCAAGCACAGGGGAAGCAGCACTTAGCAGAAAAACATGGGAAAATTACCATTTTCTAATATATTTTTATCAAAGTTCCACAGCAGACAGGTCGTACCTGATCTCTTTGTTGATTGCATCCAACTGTTCCTGCAGCATTATGGCCAAAGTCTGAGCATCGGCCTGGCCACTCGGTGACAGCAGATCAACTGAGCTGAAAATGGTCTCCCTGTCATCCTCCACATCAGACACATCCACATCACTCTCAAATGCTTGTGCCACGTTTGCCAACACACTGGCTTGCTGGGCCCGCTCCCAATCCTGCTCATTCAGGGTCTGCACCTACAAGAATCCATTGAAGAACTAAATCCAAGCTCAAATGGGAAAAGCACGACATGTCTATTGCTTATCAGGATGTTTAAAATAATTTATATAAGTCCACTTACATGCTGAATGCATCCATCCAGACAGCAATGTTTAGAGAAATGTAAAAAACAAAAAAAGCTATAATGTAGGAAACTTTAAATTCCATATAGCTGCAAGACATGGGCTCATTGAGTCAATCATAACACCACATATTCTGGTGCTTTTAATTACAGCAAAATTTTGCTATCAATTCCATGGGAACCATGGAATCAGTTTTATGTAATGAGTACTCATGCATCCTGAAAGGAAATGGACATTGCTTGCAGAACAGTAATGTGTCAGATTAGAGTACAGACACAAAAAGTAGGACTGTTTCAATTTGTACTTTACAGGCTTATCAAAATTAAAACACAAAACAAAAAAAACAAAAAAAAGCCCCACACATACAAAAAAAAAAAAAAAAACCACAAAAAACAAACCCCAACAAAACAAAACTGGCATTCCAGACCATAATCTTCAACTATTTGTTAACAATTAAAAAGCCCGGCAGCTGTTCATGAGTTGGTAACACAGGATGTATAAAATCCAGTTTAGTGCCAGGTCCTCCCAATTCTAGAGCCTCCTTGCACCTGACTGGCTCCCTGCATGAGGCTAATCTGTTTTGTTGCCGGGGTTATTTGTATTTTCCCCCCTTACCTTGGAAGGCTCATCCCTGAGAGCAGCCAGGCGCCCCTTCTGGGGCCGCCTCAGCACGGAGGAGGCGCCGTACGAGTCTGTGTGAGCGTCCCCCACGGAGGAGGCTGGCACAGGGAATCTGAAATCCGCTCTGCTGCAACACAAAACAAACATTTCAGCCTTACAAAGGGAGAGAGAAATGATAAAAAAGTCACCTCTTGTCCCCCTACTGGCAGTTGCTTTTAAGCAGCATAAAAATTGCTTCATATGCTCCATAAAAATGAATTTTATAGCTATGACTAAAATATTTTTGTTTATAATATACAAAATTGTATTTAGCACAGTGACCTTAAAGAAAATAGAAATAAACCAAACTAGTGCTGGTACCTATGATGAAGTGATGTGGCTCTGAGCCTTACTTGGTCATTTTCAGCCCTTAATGCATCAACATTTAATACAAGTTGATCCTGGAAAAATAAATAGAAGAAACATGTAATATGCTTTAAAAAGAAAACTTGTGTCAAATACAAAATTATAAACTAACATTTAGGTTTTTTTATCTCATTTCTCTGAAACATGTAAAGAACAGATTAAGATATACCCTCCAACTATTTAAACATTGATTTTGCAACACACAACACAGCACTGTTACAAAAGGGCATCACAGAATAATTCTGTTGCCTCTCTACCCTGACTCTAGTAATGACAATACGTATTTTTTAAAAAGCTATTAGTTCATATGCTACTAAGTTTATTATAACTAAGTGATGATAAGAAACAAGAAGATTTGTTCAAGCTCTCTGCACAAAAGAATCTAAAAGCATTCACTCTTAACTTGGACATTTGTACATGCTCTAGAAACTCTGAATTTAACAGCAGAGAAATAAAATGATTGAGAAAACAACAAAAGCCTAAATAAAATAAAAAGCAGCTGATAATGAACATCTGTAAAGAGGGACCTTATCATTCCCAGGACAAGCAGAACACCAGGCAGCTGCTATTGCTAAGGAGCAGCCAAGTTTAATAAATATTTCTCCCTCTGCTCCCCTTAAAACTTTTAAAAAAAAGTATTAGCAGTTGCATAAGCATTTTGTGATATTCAAGGCTTTGAGAAAATCTTATGGAAAAATGCCCAACATGAAAAGTGCTTCTCATTTGATTTTGCTGTTCAAGGTCATATGTACAACAGTATAAAAATACTACACAATCTCGTAACTTTGGCCAATTGCCAACATATCCAGGCACTTCACATGTTCAAAAGTGTGTTAAGTCTTGGACTAAAAGGTTATGTATTACCTGTAAAGTCCTCCTAAAACTGTGGCACACAATACCATAAAATAAGCAATAACAGCTCCTTTCTCTTAAACAGAGCAGGAAATGTTAAGTTTTATGAGGAATTAAAATCTGATCCTGCTATGTAGCAAGGCAGCAATTAAGTTCCAAGATAATATTTCAGAAATGCAGTCTACCTTTTCATGCTGAAGTTCTTCTATTTGTTTTTTTGCATTTTCAATTTCTCGAAGAAGAGAATTCTGAAATTAAAAGCATCACAAATTAAGTCACTCATAAGCTTTACACTTTTAAACCATAACCACGATGAGTACCAAAATAAAATGCAGTCAACATTACACAAAATACATCTGAAATAACAGATCTTTGATTGCTTCCATCATTTCACTTTGATTATAGTTGAAGGTTTATCCTTCCAGGTGTACAGCCCTCTAAATAATGGATTTAGTAATAGTACTGGTTCCATAAATCTTTAATAGCAATAGCAGCCTTTTAAAGTTCCATTTCACAGTCTAACTAGCAAAAAAAGTGAATAATTATGGAATAATTCAAAGTAATTCAAGAAAGACTATGTGATCAGAACAAAGTCTTAAAATGTTTCTTCATGTTTCTTCCCAACTTAGCACAAAAGAATGAGCTAGAAGCCTCAACACGAACACTCTTCTAGAAGCTGTTAAACACAGTAAAGGACAAGGAGATTTTTCCTCATTATTTGCAAATGTAGTTATGGTTTGGGAGATAAGAGTCAAGGTCAACCTACAGACACCACCTATTATTCAAGAATGCAAGAGGAAGCAAACATTCAGTAAGAGCCTGGAAACACCATTTGCGTTCCAAAGCATTTTATTGCCATAACTTTAAAACCAAAGACATTCAGTTTTTCCTGAAACATTCCCCCAGATGGTCATTTTACCCTCTAGTAAAAGACACCAAATATATTTTAATCCAAAACCAAGCCATTCAAAGCCAGCATCAAGTAAAGTGCCACTTTAGAAGACACTGCTTTGCTGGATGCAGAATAAGGGAATGAATGTCAAGCTGTGCATGGAAAAATAATCCATAAGGACACAGATCCCAAAGCTGAAGAAAAGAAAAGGAGTAAAAAAGTATGTCAAAAGAGATGAACTGAGTGCAAGGAAAAGTTCCAAGATGTGCACTGATAATGCAAGAACATTTATTTATTTTTGTTCAAGAGTCTCAAAATGAATCACCTGAGAAGAAAAGCAAATTGCAGGAATCCCACAATGACTCGAGGGAACTGGTACACTGGGAAACAAAGGAAACTGAACTAGAAAGGTCAAAGTTCCAGTGCTTTAGGTTTCCTGTATTACACTGGATGAGCCTATTTATGCAATCTGCACCAGTCAAGCAAAAAAGGATAAATCTTCTTGAAAGCTGCCTTCTCAACATCACAGTGCAGTGCCCAGGGACAACCTCAAAAATTATTTTTAAGAGCATACTTTCAAAATCCACACCAAAAAAGAGCCTTAACAGCAACTACTTACTAATAAGGGTTTTGTGTTTATTTGCTAAAGTTATACTGCAAAAGGCACAAATCATTACAGAATTACACATTCCTTGCTGGAATGTGACTTGTTACCTTATCTTCCAGGGCAGCCATCCTCTCCTTGAGATGAAGCTGGAGCCTTTCATTGGATTCAGACAGGAGCTTATCAACAGTTTCTGACAAACGCTTATTATGCTCTTCGTTCATCTTCTCTCTCTGTCTAGCCTGAGATACAAAGAAGCCACTGAAAAAAAATTCAGATTTGCAGTATCTCTAACAATTTCCAGGTTATGAAGGCAGCAAGCTTTCTTTAACCTAAATGTGTTTTCTTTAATAGCAATATTTTTCCACAGAGGAACAGTGCATACGCCTCCAGGGTTCTCCAAAGGGAATCTAAGGGACACCTCAGTCTCTAGTAAGTGATCCAAGGTCAGAAATTTTAAAAAATATAAACATTTTTAAAAGGCACAATTCAGAATGGATTCCATTATTTGTAACCCAGGAACCAATTTTTTCACACTCATTTAATTCACCAAGTTTCTTCAAACTTTCATTGCAGAGACTTTCAGCACATTTTCCTTGAGATTTAAGGTTAGCCACAGTACAGTGACTCACTGTCAGCCAGCCTAAACTCTAGCTATACTTTAAAGCTGAGAAATGAAGAGGATTAGATTCTTTCTTTCAGTTTTTTATCTTTGTCAAAATGATGTGCAGTACCCTTTGCAGCTCTTGATTCTTCTCTTCAAGCTGTGCCTCCATCTGTCTCAGTCGCTCCTCGATATTGCCATGTCTCTCCTCAGCCTGTCAATTTGAGAGCAAAATTAGAATTTGGGTGGGTTTTTTTAGGCTTCAAAAGCACAGAAACACTGAGGCACAGGAATATTTCTAACATGCTTTGCACAACTGCCATTTATGGTAAAGGACAATGCAGAACAGATGCTTTTCTGTCATCAAAAGGACCTTTCAAGAGTTCAGATGGGAAGTGGCAAAATGATGAAACCTCTCACCCCTGAGTACCATGAATCAACTACTATTTGCAAACGAGCTTGCAACAGCAAAGTTCATTCATATCCCCAAGAAATAAAAGAAAAAAAAATACCAAAAGAAACAACAAAAAAAGTGAAGACTGAGTGCATTTTCAGCTTTTCCTCACTAGCTTGGACGATGGGACCCTTTGTTAGTAATCATGGCAAAGCAGAAAGCAGCAAGCAGAGACAAGGACTAAGATACAAATTCTACCTTCCTAAGCTTGGTGGCAAGTTCCAAAACTTTAGCATCTTTAGCAGCAGAGCTCCCAGGAGACAAAAGGTCAGACTACAGAGCCAGTTAGGGACAGGAAAGATAACAGGGAAAGAAATGAAACTAAGGCTTTGAAACAAAACATGCACACACACACTTGAAAATGCTAATTTGTAGTTAACTAAACATAATTCTTCAGATTTCATTACTTCATTTGCAGGCCTCTAAAAATCTTGGTGTTTAGTGGTATCACAACTTCTCTCATTCCCCACCTGCTTCACTTAGCTGGCAGTGGAAAAAATTTAGGTTTTCCTTTCAGAAAAGTTGATGTTTAAAAGACTTTAAGCCTATTATTGAATAATTTTAATCAAAAGCACCAAAATAATAATTCAGAGACATATTTTTATGATGTAGAAGAGTTAACAGAAAACCCACTTGAGTCCCAAAGAGCAGAAACTAAAAAAGAGATTAAAAATTAATTAAAAAGAAAAAGGAAAAGAGTAAATCAGAGTGTCTTCAAAGAGATGAATGGAGGGAAAAAAAAAAGTAGGAAATAAACATAAATATTTTCTGAATTATTTGTGTAAAAACTGGAAACCAGATGTAACCAAAGCCACACTAGGAACAGATTTCCTGCAGTAGGGCAGCAATGGAGGAGGGAGTCTGGAGGACACTGTGCCACCACCTCACCTTTGTCAGCGCTGCCACTCTCTGTGCCAGCTCAGCCTCCACCTCTGGCAAAGTCTCAGCTTTTCTCAGGGTCTGCTGCAGCTTTTGCTCAGCCAGTTCCAGTCGCTCCTGCAGTTGCCTGTTCTTATCTTCACTCTGTACAAGGTTATGGCCAGCAAGTGATTAGAAGTGATTAGTTAGAAAGTGGCTGGCTAAACAACCATTTCTGGCTTATAAAATTGGACTATTGAATGTCAAGCATTTGTCAAACTTCCACTCTTGCTAAGGCAATAGCCTGTAAAAATCACTACACGCTATGCAAATCTTTCAAGTTTAGCTCAGAACGAGCAATTCTCACCCACAAAACTAAAGATGCTTGGATACACACACAGTAAATTAAAAATCCACAATTAATAGGGACAACAGCCCTGCTGCCCCAAGATGAAGTGCACTGAATTTCTCAAAATAATTTCCCCTTCCCAGTAAAGCTGTCTCATCTTTATTCCCAGGGTAAAAACCTCTACAATGTACAACTCCAGCTCCTGACAAACAGTCACTAATAACAGCACATTACAGCTGATATTTATCTTCCTAAAAGCAAAGTGCTTCAGCACAGCATGAACACTAATTATCTCCATTAGCTTTATGCTGAGCAAAATGTACTTCATCTCATTTGAAACCACAACCTGTCGGTGCATGGAGTCTTTAGTGGCAATTTCATTTTCAAGTTTATCATTGAGGTCATGCACGGATGTAGCTTCACGTTGTGCAGCGAGGTAGCGTTTCTCCAGAGTGGTGATCCTCTCCTCCATGTCCTCCTTCTGGGCCAGAGTCTGGGCAAGACACAGGAAAGAAGCCACAATGTGAGAAATAGTTAGCGATCAAATAAATTTTAAAAATCAGGCTATTTTTCTCAGTAGAAAATGAAGTAGAAAAAAATGGCTAAGACAGTGAATGACTAAAAACCACTGGTCTTTAGCACCTTACACCACAGGTTTGCTACTTTCCTTTCCAGTGGTACACACACAGCACATCTTGACTTGCTGGGCAATGTCAGAGAGTGTTCTGGGATTTAACCAGAGGGACTTTCCATTTAATAAGGTCCCTTTCCATTTAAGGGACCCTGGAGATTAGGGATTCAGCAATGACAGGAACTGTCAACCACACGACTGAAATCAAAGGGATTCCTCAACCAAGTGCATCTTTTAAAAAAGGAAGCATCAGTAATAAGCTGAGCATGTATGACAAGATCAAACATCTCTTCCAGAACATGCTGAAGTGGGCAATACTAAATCTCTAATCTATTAATGAAATATCTAGTTAGTCATAAACAAAAAACAGACACCCATCATATCATAAAAAAACAATTTTTTTTCCTCATATATCAAACCAAAGGCTTCCAAAAACAAAGTTTCAACTGAGCACCAGGGAGACTAAAATTTTATAAAGTAATGGCATTTGTGATTGCCCAAATCCTGACAGTTCCTTCCTCACCTCTCGTACATCCCTCTGTAACTTTGTGTTCATTTCTTCAGATTTTATTAAGTCTTTCCTTGCTGTGTCTAGATCTTCTTCCAGCTCAGTTACTCTGCTGGACAAAGCAGTGAGGCGTTCTTTCATTTGTGTCTGCTCTTTG
The DNA here is from genome assembly GCA_013397245.1 of Thryothorus ludovicianus. NCBI lineage: Eukaryota > Metazoa > Chordata > Aves > Passeriformes > Certhiidae > Thryothorus > Thryothorus ludovicianus. Next base: position 171,857 of record VZTB01005749.1, on the reverse strand, counting down.
TTTTGCTTATCTATGATGTCTTGGAGTTCAATCACTTTAGCAAGGTTTTCATCATGGCATAATGAACCATCAGAGGATCTCTATTAAACAGGGAAAAAAAAAGTGTATTAGCATGATGCATGTAAGATCAAAAAACAAGTTGTTACTCGCTTGTAAATAACCTTCCACAAATATAATTTTATTATTGGATAGACTGCAAAAGCTGAAATTTCGATACCTAAGACTTTTCAATTAGATGATCACTCAAAAAATATTTTATTGAGGTTTAAAATTAAAATGTTATAGTTAATGATTAAAAACCAGATGTCAGCTAAGCAAAGTAAATAGCTGTACCTTCCCGTTTGTAGTTGGTGTATTTTCTTGTTCATGATTTATATCCAGCATACCATCTGGAAGTGTTTTCTTCTGATTATTTTGCTCTTTCAGAATCATTAACTAAAAGAAAAGTTTACAGACACATGTTTCAAGTCAATTCCTTTCTCACTAATAATATAAGGAACAGCTGCAAAAGCAAAGGAGCAAAACAACAATTACCGATTCTACTGCCAGGTATGTATTAATAAAATCTGGCACATGCACTCAAATACCTTATGCCACTGCAAACCCTTATTTTAAAGGCACAGGAACTCTTTTTGTTGGCTTGGTTGGAGTTCTTTTGGTTGGGTTTTTTGAGGGCAGAGAGGGTATCAGGAGATTGAGGTTTGTTTTTTCCCTCTCCTGCTCTTTCAAAGCAGCTAAGTTAAAAATTAACAATTATTCCATTTGGCAAGAAATCAAAAGGAAGAAGTGAAAGTGAAACTTTATAAATTAGTCTGTACAAATATTGACTGAAACACCCACAAGGGACACATGAAGCCTTCTTTCAAGACAGAAACTTACCTCTTTATGTGTAGTACCTAGTTCTTCTTCCAATAAGCTACATCTTTCAAGTGCTACTCGTAACCTCTCCCTTACCTGAAAGGGTAATTTCAAATTATTTGAAATCATTCAAATCAAAAAGAAATCAATTCCACTTGCTGCCATGCCTTTACAGATAATAAATGACACTATTTCCATTACCCTTAGAAACCTTCTTAGTCTGGAATCAGTACTAATTACAACACATGCTATCAAAAAAATAGCCAAATAATGTGGCTTAAAATCTAGCTTTTCCTTTTTTGTCATAAGCGACATGACGTGTACATTTAGGCGCTAAAGAATTAAACATTCTCAGGATTTGCTTGTCCATCTGCAAGGCACAGGCTGTGTTTGCTTTTGCTCATTTACAACATGGAAGAACAGGTAAAATTCCACTTAAAAATCATTTGCTGGATTTTATATACAAGGGTCACAAAGTCAGGCAAACTGCAAGTTGGCAACAAAATTCACAGTGATCTTTAGCAGTTGCATATCCTGCTGCTAATATCAGGCACAACTGAAGGGAGGAGTTCTTTTAATTCAGATTTCTATCTCAATGTAAGCAGATTGCCCTCCTCCTCTTCTCTCTAGTTCATTTCTTGTATTAGATAATCAAAAGGATAAATTCTGATGTTGTTCAGGTAAGCAGCTGAGTGCATTCCTACAGCAAATATATTGCTCTTGAACCATGCTGAGTTTACATTAATACAGTTAATGAAGTGTTTGAACAATCCACAGCATCTTGCTTTAGTTAAGTGCAGCATCTTAATTTAGGAGAGCAGTTACTAATGTATTTACGCTGCAGAGGTTTCTACAAATTCAGTACAAAAACTGCCTGGCCCACACAAAGGAAAAAGGATGAAAAGATGTTAGGTACAATACTTCGTTACCTTTTCATCAAGAGCTTTGTGGTGCTCAAATAAAGATTTTAGTGCTTTGAGAACTTCTACTTCACTAGAAACTCCTGCTGGAGACTGAGCTTGCCTCTTCACAACAGTCATCCTGAGGGATCGCTCATGCCTCGAGACAAGACACTCCAAATGTTCCAGTAACAGCTAAAGCAAAAGGAAAAAAAAAAAGAAAGGAACAATGTTTATTTCTCATCTGTACAGCTGCTGAAAACTTTGCCTCCTAGAACATATTCTAAACTTCAAATTTCAGAGACAAAGGATATTACATCGAGCGTAAGGACTCATTTTTAATATTTCAGCTGTATTAGCAGTGTAAGCTGCTCAAACAGATCACCACAACCTGCCCACTCTGCTCCTCTAATCCCAGAGCTGCAGGATTACAAAACTTTACAACAAGAAATCTGGATGGCAGATAGCAGTGCAGTCTTACAAGCTTTTCCTGATTCTGCACAGCAGCATTTGGAGCTGTGCACAAGCTGCCAAACCTTCTTGATCAGTGCACACAGATTTGCACTTCCATGGGGATTCATGTACAAGTATCAGGGAAAAAAAACACTTTTAGCTTTTCCAATTCAACCTTTGTTTTCCTCCCTGTAGCTGGATGCTTTAACAATGGGGAGCTTGGAGAAGACAAGAAACTGACCCTCGTATTATTTCTTTCTGCTTTCAGTTCAGCAATTTCTTCTTCCCTTTCAAGCAGCTGCTCCCTGCATACATTCAGCTCTTTTGTGAGCGCTGCAAATTCCTGGAACAAACCAGACAGAAATATAAGCACATCAAATATCAGGACACAGTGAGAGTGGATTCATATGAACACTTGACAGCTCCTTGAAGCTCTCATTTCAGATGTGCAAAGCCAATATAAATGTATAGTCATGCTAAGCCAGCTTCAGTTCAAACACCTAAAACCTTTATGTTGCCAACAGTAAAGACAAAAGATATTTGAGCAGGACTTTGAAAACTTGTTTGTGTCTCAAGGCAATTATATGAGTTGGTGTTACCCTGGTAGGCAAAGGGAAAAACATATTTGTAACACGCTTTGTTATGGTTTCAAGGAGCTGTTGGTTTTGTGTGTTTCAGTTTGTTGTTTTATTTTAACGGATGCTGAGGGAAACACGAAAAGAAAAAAGAGTGCTGAGCACAGCAAAATAAGGAAACCAACAAACATGACAAATTTCAAGTCAGTATTTAATTGTGAGCAACAATGCATAATCCTGATGTACCAGAATACAGCTAAATACAGGAATGTCATTCATGCCTTCCTTCCCATCTCGCAAAAGGGAATGAAGCAGCCCTTTCCCTACAGTCCTGCTAGAAATCTCCAAGGATGAGAATCAGAATTTTCTGAAAGCTGAGCCTGGGGGCTCAAAGCCCTCACAAGGCTCACCCTTCAAATTCAATAAAGATTTCACCAAACAAAACCCAACCAAAGTGAAATAGTACAGAGTGAAGTGTCACCAGGGAACAGGAGTGGAGCTAACTCACATCATTTACTGCATTCTTATTATTATTACTGCAGTGAACACAGTCAATATGAAAGAATATTCTCCTACAGTTTGGGGTTTCTGTCAGGAAATGATTGTACTAATATCTGCAAGAGTCACTGCAGCCTAAACCATTTCCCCTCTCTATCAACAGCCTTACTAAAAATACTTAATATGAAAGACATGTAAATGTTCTATCATCTCGGGGAGCACACTCTGAATAGAACAAAAGGTACAACTACACACCACATTTAGAAGTAAACACAAAGCATAACTGTATCTACTCTGGCAAAGTTTAAATTCTAATCTGAACTGCACTGGAAAAAACACGAAAAAGTGTGAATGTGGACAGTGTGAATGTGAACAAGTCCATCCCTTAGAAAGGAGCCTTGCAAGAAAGCAACCCTCATGTCTTCTCAATGCAATTTAAAATGTGAAAATAAATACACCTCAGTCACTCCAGTGGCCAGTGAACATGTTGGGAGCACCTGCATAAGAAAACATTGAGCTGCTAGTAAATAATGCTCCTTTCTGTCGTCCAAAATAAGGAAAATACTCATAAAGAAGAGCCTTGCCTAATAAACAGTGGATTTGTCCAGCTGAACTGGTGATGAGCAGGACAAGGTGAACACAAATAGCCAGCTAAGTGGAAATGAAATTGCTGCTTCCCTACTTTTTCCAGACTCTGCAAACACACTGCTTATCAGCCAGCAGCTGGGTATCAAGTGGAAGCTTAAGATGGAGCTGTTTTGCAGCAAAATCCAAAGTGACAGAATGCACATGCTTAAAAACAAAAGGCCACATCAAGCAATTAATTATACTAAGCACATCTGCAAATCCTAACATGCAGCTAAAATAAGCAGACACGGCCAAAAGACAGTGCAATTTCCAATATTCATTTGGTAAACTTTATTCTAAAATATACACATGACTGAAAGGACAAAAAATAGGTTGCAAAATATACAGCTGGAGTGAATTCCTCTGGAATTACAAACTTATCAGGCTTTTAAAAAGTTGTGAAAAAGACAGCAATACCACCACCACAGATGCAAAATCCAACCCTATAATCCCTCTTCCTAAATAAAAACCTGCTCATTGGAAAAAAGTTTCAGTCCCTCTGCTTAATAAGCAAATAAATGAAAAAGATCTTAATTTATTTTCCTTCCTCAACTGCTACGTTATTTTATTTCTCTAACACGTAATAATTTTGTTCACATAAATATTTCATTGCAGTATTTCTTTTTTTTTTTTTAAAGGCCTATTATTTTCAAAATGGCCAGGAAATAATTCCAAAACAACCTAGTCTGTAAACACAGCTACTAGAACTTTTACACACACAAAAGAAATTACAAAAGGGTCCTGAGTACAAGACAATCCAAGAGAGGAAAAACCTACTTCAAGCTTCATTGGAGCTGACAGAAACATTGACTCTACTACGAGCTTTCCCAGAAAATGGCTCCTTCACATCCAGGTCTTTCCTGCACCTTCAACATCTCACCCGTGGGAGCTTCCAAGACTCCCAGGGAATTGGCAGCACACTCCCCACTTTGCTCTCACACGAGCTCAGGTAAACCAGAAACCAAAGCTGCCACTTTTCACTGGCAGTCCCTGCTTACCCTTACAGATTAGATAATTAGGTACTACTGAGAAGAGCTTGGTATGAACTTACTTTCTTGGTTTCTCATTCCATATTAGTAATAATATAAGTAATTTGAAAAACCCCGAAAATGCCAACATCAACATTTAGAAACATCAATACTGCCCAATTCTCCAGATGACACTGGCATGCCATGGGAAGTTTGACATTTTTCCAGCCTCTATCTTAAGTCTTGAGAACAGGATGAAGAGCACAGCAAGGACTATTAGACACTGTCACATCATCCTTTTTCAACTTCAAATCCCTGCATTACATCAATATAGATCTTTTTATCTGTATGAGCTTCCCCATGTGAAAACCAGCTGTACATTTGAAAGAAAGGCTATTCACTCCTCAGATGGTTACAGGACAGAGAGTTCCAGTCCACTGCATAGTCCTGTGTAAATATAAATTGTAGCACAAATAGATCCCAATTGTGACATGAACCATCACACTGTCAGATGACCCAGAGCAAGAGTGCACACAGGAATTTCTACTGCTGCTGCATAAACACACTGGCAGGGATTGCTGGCATTGCATAACACCTCCAGTGCCGTTTGTTTTGACAAAATAGAGTTGCTTTGAGTCCCGTGAGCTGCCTAAGAAAGAACATTTGAACGTCCTTAGTTTCAGTTGACACTGCCAAAAGACATGTCCTTTCTAGTTTTAATACTTACCTTCAATGGGACATAATTTATTATTTCCTTAAGCAGTTCAAAAGCAGAGAAACTATACAGCTTCAAAAAATTTTGAGCTGTCTCATAATTTCTTCCGTGGCATTAGATGAATGTACAGAAAGAATAAAAAGGAAAGAATCCTAAGAAACTTTCCCACTTGTCCTCAAAGCTGTGTTACTTTTCTGTAACTAAGACTGAGAGCAACAGAATGAAGTTCTGCTCTGTTTCTGGCTGCCATCAAAATAATAAATACACAGCACTGGGGACTGACAAGAATGGAACTCACAATAAGCACGTCAGAGCACTCATACAAACTGGTGGGAGAGTGCTGAATTAACCAGGGACATATTCCCTGCTGATTAGAACATTCTGGCAAACACCCATACTCTACACTAAACTGAAATGTTTACTGAAGAAAGTAACTTCCCAACCCAACTGAATCATTCCAAACACGTCACTCTAGCTGCCAGAAATAAATATTCTCAACAAAAAGCCACGTTGAGCAAGTGAGCTGGTTCTTGTTCAGTAATACATTTTCTGGGTTTGCTTTTTATTTTGTTCCCAAGCTCCATGACTTTTTAAAGCAATAGCATTTCTTCCACCTCAACCATCAGAGCTGACCTTCAACCTTCAATATTTAGATGCCACAATATAAACATCCTTCCAAAAGCTGGATCCATTAGTGCTGAGCTGTCAAGCCTGGTTGAGTTGACACACTTGGGAACTTCCAAAATCCCAATCCAGGAACATTCTAGCTTTCAGGGAACAGGTTCCCTTCAGATTCATTACAAACATAATTCATAGCTCTCAGAGACAGCACATCACAGACCAATAAATGCTACATGACAGGAAGACAGTATTTAACCTAGGGGAAACACTTGAAAGAAATAGAGGTAATTCCTGAAAATCTGTTAATATAAATTATTAGGGATGCTCTACAAATAACTAAATTTATTTGGAATTTGATCAAGCAAAACAAACCATATTCCATAAGAAAATGCAACAGCACTCAAGTGCACAAGTAATCATGAATTAGTAATTATGGCCAGAAAATTTATACAAATGGTGGAAATATATGTAATTAAAAAAGAGAAACATTTAAAATTCATCAAATATTATTAAATACTGTAAAGTAGCAACTTCAGGCAATAGAAAGATGAAGCTGTGACTGTTGCATCTTTAGGACCATCTCTGACTGAAATGCACGTTTGGAATTTATCTGTTTAATCTCCAAGTGAAATTTGGTTTACTGTTATCATTCTGGTCTGTAGACTGAGTATCAAGCAAGACACTCACAAACCTGAGCAGCTGAAAAGATCTGGAAAAGAAGAACTGGGGGAAGTGCAGGACATCGGGGTGAAACCCAATGGGATCTGAGATAAGTTTCCATTGTGATGTCTGTACTACATATAAACCACAATTACTCCAAATGATGACTGCATGGAAATGGCAAATATACAAGTCTAAAACAAAGCAAATAAAGAAAATGTAAATATCTAGGCTTATTTCTAGGGTATTTCACAGTCACTTAATTTTAAACCTAAGGCATTTAGGTAGCACACAGTGACCAAGAGTCCCAAGATATTTGAAGGGTCCTAGCAAGCAAATTTTCATACCTATTAAGTCATGGGTTTGTTTTGGGTTTTTTTAGGCTAAGAATCAGAAGTATGAAATTATTAAATAATTCAAGGGTATCAAGAGTTAAAACTCAGGAGAACTGACTTGTTTTCACCATTAAATCCAGCCTTGGAAAATAACAGAGTCACACATCAACACAGATTATGCTTTGTTTGTTCCATGCAGTAAAACACACTGCTTTCAACCTTTCCATATCTCTGGCATATGCTAATGGGAAATTGAAAAAAAAATCAGCCTGGAGTGTGCAAAGAAAAATATTTTCCTTTTCACCTCATGAAAATAATTTCCACTAAGTATCAAGCAGCCTGAATTGACTATGCTAGAAACATAAAACTTATTTCAAACATTAATAGAATCAATTCTATGAAACAGGTTTATCTTTTGTTCTCAAATCTCCCAGAACTTAAAAGGGAGTGTAAATGAATACTTAAAGTAACACTAAAACACAGATATGTCAAATTTCTGTGTTTTGCAACACTGAAAGGCTTTTCATGCTCAAAGTAGCTGTTTTTCCAAGTGGAGCTAACTACCCACCAGAGTGAGAACACACTGGAGCTCATTACATAATTAGTGTATTGGCCTCCTTTCCTACTTCTGTGTATGCATAAGCGGTTTTATAACTCAAAAGAAAAGCACCAAAACAGAGGTGCAGGTTTCTTTGGTGTAAAAAAAAAAAAACGGTCTCCTTCCAACTAGTGGCACTGAGATACAGAAAAAGTTTAATACCACCTTTGGTTAACTCCCCAAAACCTGTGGTTTTTTGAAAAAAAAAAAAAAAACAACAACCCTTTTTTTTTTTTCTGCCTCTAACAAAAACTGCAACACTGCATGACAACACTCAAGTGAATATTGCTGCCAGCTGCCAGTCAGTGATCAATACTAAACCTGAGCCACTTTTTATCATTCCAGCCCTTTTTTCTTTTTTAGGGAGTCTCCTTCAAGTGTCCCTCTCGGGCTGACCTATCTAGGCTTTGTCATTAACGCTGCCCAATCCTGAACAGGCAATTAAGTTTTAACGTGTTTACAGTTGCATAATGTTATTGCTCTGGAATGAAACTGTGAAACTCTCGCTGCTCCCATCCCAGCCCACTTTGGAGCTGGAAGCAGAATCAACTGCCTGGCATATGACAAGCTGAGAGCCAAAGGACTCCTCACTCACAGCCAGCAGGTACCAAACATATGCCCAAGAGCAAAATGGAAAAGCTTATAGCAAGCCCAAGTCTCCATGGCAATAAGGAGGTTTCCCGTTAGCATCCTGAGTGAGTTGCCTAAATTTATGCACAGCGTTCCCTGAGCCTGAACTACAAAGCACAAAATCCAGACCTCAGCGCTGGGAGCTTCCGGAAGCCCAAGGAGACATTACTGGAGAAAGGTAGGATTTGGCAGCTGGGCAAAAGGAACGCAGGAGCAGCAGGAAAAGGGAGGTAGAAACACATCAGCTACATGTTCTCCCCCTGGAACTCCCTCGCCTCAATCGAACTAACACATTTCAGACATGTCCGATTTGGGGTGCAGGGGATAAAAGAACCGGATCCCAAACCTGGATCCAGCCTCTTGCTGCCCTGAGAAGGAGAGGTTTTCCTTTCAACACACAAATCCCTGCTCAGACCTCACACACACAGCAGCGAGTCCGGAGCAGGAGCCTGCAGAGCCTTGTGCACGGAGCACTGGAATCATCAACCACAGCCCGTGCAAAGCTGGGCTAGCAGAACCCTTTGCCTAAACCCAGCAGAACGGTGCTGCTATGCACACAGGAACAGGGGCAAAGCCTCGTGCAAAGCCAGACCTTCGTGCATCGCTGGAGAGCCAGCATTCCCTGCTCACACCCCGTGCTTTGGGCTGAAGGGACACAGGGCAGCCGTCCAGGCTCCTCCATGAGCGCCAGCCCTCTGCCCAGCCACCACCGGGAACACCCGGCACATGTGGGACACAACACACGGTCCCTGCAAGGCAAAACCAAGCCTCAGCTGCATCCTACAACTGCTCTGAAGTGTGGGAAACTAAGGAAAGAGAACGTGAAGTTGTCTAAGTAAGTCAGAAAACCTCAGTCCTATTTACAGCCTGCAGTTTGCTCTGCATCTTCTGTAGCACAACCAGCCTTGGGATCGTCAAAACACTCAGAAGCCCTAATTTCTCCACATAGTTTGTTAATCTTTTCACCAGCCTTAACAAATCAAAACAGCTTGTTCAAAGCAGGGTAGATCACACAGGGTGATCAATTAACCCAGAGCAGACACAACCCATTTTTATGCCAGCCTTTTAAACCCCTTTTAAAGCTACAGATGTGTATCTAATCAACCAGTGAAAAGCTCTACCAAAGCACCTGGTTTTACCCCCAGGGCTTTGGCGAAATAGTCAACCGAGGGGGTAAACCCTGCAAGTTAGCAGCATGCACGGAGAATTACCAAGAAGTGAACATATTGGGCACTAACTTGAAATACCAGTTTTAAGTTATTTTCTTCACTTGTCTTTGTAAAAATGCTTATGAAATGTTGCCTCTATTCAGGCAACACCGTGGATCTTCTGAGTAAGGAAGTTCAAAAGCTGAACTATTACGAGAGCAAGCACAGGGAATGCAGAAGCAGCCTGCAGACTCGCATGAAACTTGGCATCTATTCATATGCAGTGGTAGCAGAAAAACCTTCCAATCACTTCTTTGTGGTGTGGCTATGCAAAGAGTTCTGCCTTAGCTTCTTCTCAAGTGTACAGGAATACACCCCCTGAAAGGGCAGACAAGCACAAAAGTATTCAGAACCATACCGAGCTTGTTTTCCTTGGAAAAATGTCCAAATCAGCTAAAAAAGGCATCAGGAAAACTTCAGTCATCGTTGAAAAACAGGCTTTTCAACTTGGGATGGCTACTTTGTGCACAGCAGTAACTGCGGAGAACAGCCGATAACAAAATAATCCTTTTCAACACTGTACCCCTCCAACCACCAAGATTGCAGAATAAGAGTTCAGTTTAACACAGAATAAGGCTACAATACTTGGGAGGTGTTAGAAAGACGACTGCCTCTCAGTGACACACTGAATAATCAGCGCATTCTAAGGGTTTCACAATGGGAGTTAGCACATTCCTGCACCCCCAGCCTAGTCTATTTTGATTAGGAACTAATACAGTAAAGTAGTAGCACAACTTCCTAGGTGTAGCTTTAGGCATCTCCATTTTTGGAGTCCGTGTCAGTGAAGAAACCTACCCACACCCATACCCACCATGGCAAAAGGAGAATACACTTAATTAAAGAGCAAGAATCTTGCATTACCAGTTTGACAAGGTATGGGACAAAACAGTTTCCATCTTAAATATGACAGTAGAGGGATTTCACTGAAGTTTTTCCTCTCCTCACACAAAGCTGGTCAAGGTTTCCTGGGATTCCATGCTGGAGAGCACAGCATGCAATCCTCCTCAGGGATGCCAAACTGTACAACAACTGCAAGATGTGCTGAGAAGATTTAAGAAGTTCTGTAATTTTCCTGGGAACCCCACACTGGAGACCAGGCAGCCGTAACAAGATCTTTTAAGTTGTAAACAACATTGTTTACTTGGGCAAGAAAAAAAACACTTTTCTCCACATCCACTCTAAACATACTGCACTCACAAGAAACAGCACAATTCTGGCTCAGCTGGCATTAAATATTAAACTCCTATGACTTTGATGAATTGAAAATAATTTAACCCTACATACTATGTTCTAGGCATGTTACATGACTAACACTGCACAGTTTTTTACAAACAGACCCAGGACAAGACCCATCACGCACAAGTATTTCAGTGACAAGATACTCCTGCTTGCAAAAGCTGTGAGCAGCAGTTGAGGCCCTGCCCTATTCTAATCGTTCATCTTAGCCCCTGGTTGCCAGCTTTAGTCCTGTGGCTAGCAGCTGAAAAGTACACTTTTCACAGTCTGTTAAGAGGGAATGCTTGGGAATATCTGAATAAGGCTGGCCAAGCCACCCTCATTAAACAAGCACCAGCATGTACTTCCCCCTCAGTGCTCTCCTATTATATATATATGTATTTATTATTTTTGCCAAGTGATGAACACTTCAGTCTTCTAATTTCAAACTTGTTTAAGCAAGTAATACTCACTGAGGACAGATACGTGCCTTCAGCAGGAAATTCAACTTACCAGCTTTTCACATTTTGTTTTTTCCTACTTCTCTGTACTCTATCACCCCAGTTTACAGCCTGAGTGGATTTATTGGGCTAACTGAAGCTACACGTGTCCAAATCTGTGATATTCTGAATAAATTCTACTTGACCATTCCATGGAAAAGTTGCACCATTTTAGCAAATACTGCAAAACAAAGCAATTCCAAAGTCCACAAAAAAAAAAAAGAAAAAAAAAAAGGCACGGTCTCAGGTCCTACAGCAGAGACATCTGCTATCTAAATACAGGAAAAAATTAGGAAAAAAAATCAGCAACATAGATTGGACACTGAAGAGCTGTTTTAGGGGGAGGGTTAAAGCTTTTTTTAAAGTTCAAAGTAATTTTTTTGTCTTCCACAAAAAAAAAAAAAAATCCATGNAAAATCAATCAATAAATGATAAATAATTGAAAAATAAAAAAATAATAAAAGACAGGGGTAGGCTGTCAGTATGGTGTTACACTAACAAATGCTGGAGTGAAAGACAGGTTGGTGGGGAACCTGTGAAGCTCCTCTTCCACACTGGACTGAAGACAAGGGAAAGATGATGCAACAGGGAAGCCTTGCAGCCTCCTACTCCGTTGAGACAAAAGAAATGCTTGGCCCATTTCTCCTCCTTTACTTCCCAGGACATAATCTTTTATAACCATTGCACAAAATTCAGGAGAGGGTTATGCAGTCTCCACAAACTACAGCTGCAATGGGATCAGAGTTACACCAACGTCAGTATCAGCATGAAAGAGACCCTGGGAGGGGAAAAGGAAAAAATCCTAAAAAGCTGTTCCATTCCCACTTTATATGAAGCAAAGCAATTCCAGATTTCTTGAGACGAAGACTCAGCTTTTGGAAGATAATAGTGTGGAACCACACCCTCCAAAGAAATTCTGAAAACTCAAGCTACATGTTTTAAAAAATAAATTACTGGATGCACCTGCCTCGTGCTCTTTAACCGAAAGCTAAAAGAATATTATGACCTTCCCAGCCTTTTCCCATGAACTACAAAAGGTGGTCATGCTGTATGAAAAATACATTACTCAAGAATAACGAAAAGATTCACCATGGTATCCCAAGGCTTCCCTGAAGTTATCTAAACCAAACTTTTAGTCATTCCCCCAAATGTACTACAGTAAATAGAGAGAGCTTTGAAGACATAATCTGAAATTAGGAGTTTACCTTACACAGGCATAAACATGTGGAAAGCTCAACCAGATTCACCACACATCCAATATCACCCTCCACACGGGCTCTGCTCTTCCAGCCTTGGGTCTCCTGGGTGCAACATTGTTCTTTACATCCAAATTAGATTAACTGAAGAACTCTAAACAAGATAATCCCATTCATTCATTTTTAATTTGGAACAGAAGTTTCTTTTACTTCTGGATTTCCAAAGCAGCCCATGCCTTAAATCCCAGTAGAAGCAAGAGCTTCAAGCATGAGCTGTATCTAGGACTTTAAATACCCTACACAACACAACCCTAAAGTATATAAAATTACAGAGTCCAGCTTCCCACTGGGAGCAGAAAATCCACAAGCACAAGCTACACTGAAAAGCACAGCAAATTACAGAATTTAGGTCTGGTACTATTAGTTCAGCAAGGTTAACAGAGTCCCATGACTCCCAGCATGTTCAGCTCACAGGTTTCCCATTAACAAGGAAAATTAGAGTTTTGACTCTAACATTCTACTGCCAAAAGTATATATTACTTAATGATTGTGACAGGCTCACATAGAACAATTCAGAATCCACAACTCAAACCCACAAATCCACAGTTTAAACCCTGTCACTGATCAAGACAGCAGTCCCTTCAGATGTGTACAGACCTCCCTGTTCACCCAATTTTCTTTTTTAAGGCAATCTGGGGTTGCACAGTGAAAAAACTTTCCTATCAAGCATTCTGTAATGAGCAATTCCACTTTGAGAGCTCTCCCTCCCTTTTCACGACTGCTTCAAAATTCAGAAATAGTTTAATAAAAATGGTCAGTATTTACGGAAAGAACCACGGATATAGTACCAATAAAAACCCAGGAATTTATGATCCTCTTTATTGAGTGAGCCCTCTCCACATTGAAGAATGTTTAGCTTTTACACCAAGGATTTTGGTGGCCAGAATTCCAAGTAATTCAAAATAAACCCCATTACTCAGTGGTGGACACTGTTGGTGTTGAAGACAATGATCAATAGACTTCATCAACTGCAAGGCAGTTTCTTTACAGTAACATTCACAGATCTTTCAACCAGAAATCAAGCCAATCTCAACTTTGTATAGGCCAACATTGAAATTCTTTCTTTAAACTGCACATCTTAAGGTGGCTTTGTTTTGTTTGGCTTTTTTAACTATGTAAATTACTCAGCTCCATAGGCTTATATAATTAAATCCTTATACTGTGCACTGTTCTGTAAATTTGAGGTAGAAAAAAAAAAATCTCACTTCTCTCGATAGTACAGTGTTTAATAATCTCCATGCTTTATTCATTTTTACCAGATAATCTGCCATTCTATATAAAAAGTAAATATGCCTCTAAAAAACAATGTTTTAAGTGTATTGAACCAAATTTTATATGCATTTATGTGAGAGGTAAGATTAAAAAAAATTTAAAAAAAAACAAGTGCTTCAGAATATTTCTCCACAACTGGATAACCAACTCCAGCAATAGGAGTAAAGCAAAACACACCATGGCTCAGACCATACCCAAAGAGAGATTACTGTTCTACAGAGAGGAAAGAAAACAAAAAA
>VZTB01005749.1:146115-157347 GCA_013397245.1 Thryothorus ludovicianus | reverse complement strand
AGAAAACAAAAAAGAAAAAAAAGTTAATTACATTTAAAAATAAAATCAAGACCTACCAATTTTTCCTATTAAAAAAAAAGCTTATTTTCAAAAGAGAAGTTCGTTTTTCTTAACAAAACTCAAAAGATCACAAATCAATTTTTTCAAGCTTTTTTCCAAGTGGCCCTTTAAACAAGCCCTTGTTTAAAATCTGTCCTGAAGACATCTGATTATGTCCAATACTGTTTGTGTAAAGATTTTTTCATGAAGGAATCACAGAATCCTGGAATGTTTTGGGTTGGAAGGGTCCTTAAAGTTCACCTCTTCCATGGGCAGGGACACCTTCCACCAGACGAGCTTGCTCAGAGCTCCATCCAACCTGGCCTCCAGCCTCGGTGCACTTCACAGAATTTGTAAAACAAAAGATTAACTCTAGATATTTATCCTTCTAAAAACAGAACCAGAAGACACATGAATTACAGGAATATGTTGACTGTTCTTCTTGATATGTATCCATCAATATGGCATGTTTCAGGTCCTACCAAAATTATATTTCTGTTAAGATCTCCACTACCCTCCTCAAAAACCATATCCTCAGTAGACAGGAGCATAAACACATGAGCAAAGTTCAAGGCCGCTGTGGAACAGCAAAAAGAGAAGATTAAGCAACAAAGCTGCTCTTTTGAAAAATGCTGCAGCTCCAGCCACTGCAGGAACAGGCCACAGAGCCTTGTCAGGCTCATCAGAAGAAAAGGAGCTGATTTTCAGTAGAGTTTACATGAAACCAAAGGTCAAGTCTGAAACAGATAAAGGTCATGGGCAAAAAACCAAGGGAACCAACTACTCACATCAGCTTAGAGGAAAACAACACATCAAAATAAAAGTGAGCATTAACTTGGACTTGTAATCACATTCCTCCAATTGAAAATATCCAAACTCCCAGAGCAATCTCCTCAAGTGACCTACAAATATGGATTCAGCTCCCTACACAATCACCTCGAGTTTACAAAATGTGGAAACATTACTTCCCTGTGCCTCTGTGAAAAAGTCAAGTTGAATAAAAAACTCATTCCATTCAGTAGCAAAATAATAATTCTTCTTTTAGCCCAGAGAATGTGAAAACATTTTTTCTGGCAGGAATTGCATTACACTTACACTTGGGGAACCCACAGGCAGGATTACAAAAGAAAGACACTTGGAAAGTTATGAGCATCCAGATTACCTGACATACACAACACAAATTTATCTCTTCTCATTATTAATAGTTTGAGATGTATATCCACAAGAGATTATAGTGAGTATTCTAATATATGTCAACAGATACCAGTCAGCCTTACAGACTTAAAGTGACTTAAGCTGCCTAAATTGCCACAAGCAGCTTACACAAAGACCTCTGTCATATTCCTTAACAAATGGAAAACTAAAAAATAAATCCCCAAATTCAATTGTGAAGTATAGTCATGCAGTTCTAAGATGCAGTGCTAACTTAGGGAGAGGGGAAAAAAAAATTACTAATAGTACTAAATTACTATAATACTTAAAATGTTCTTTCCAAAAATTCAAGGTCTCTGACAATGCTCTTAACTATAAGGAGCCTGCCTATATTAAAACAGAATGTGTCCTCCTAATGCTATGATCAAAACATACAGTGAATAAAACCAACATTCAGCTCTCCTAAATATATTACAAAAAGGATGAAACAAAATTTCAGGCCAGTGGACATTAAAACACTAAGAAATTGTAAGGGGATAGGGAATTATGTTTTAACATCATATTTATCTTAAAAAAAAAACACCACATTGTTTGGTTTTTTCCTGGAATTATGATTATGTAGCCACATTGATTCTTCAAGTCTTGTTACTNGAAAACAAAAAAGAAAAAAAAGTTAATTACATTTAAAAATAAAATCAAGACCTACCAATTTTTCCTATTAAAAAAAAAGCTTATTTTCAAAAGAGAAGTTCGTTTTTCTTAACAAAACTCAAAAGATCACAAATCAATTTTTTCAAGCTTTTTTCCAAGTGGCCCTTTAAACAAGCCCTTGTTTAAAATCTGTCCTGAAGACATCTGATTATGTCCAATACTGTTTGTGTAAAGATTTTTTCATGAAGGAATCACAGAATCCTGGAATGTTTTGGGTTGGAAGGGTCCTTAAAGTTCACCTCTTCCATGGGCAGGGACACCTTCCACCAGACGAGCTTGCTCAGAGCTCCATCCAACCTGGCCTCCAGCCTCGGTGCACTTCACAGAATTTGTAAAACAAAAGATTAACTCTAGATATTTATCCTTCTAAAAACAGAACCAGAAGACACATGAATTACAGGAATATGTTGACTGTTCTTCTTGATATGTATCCATCAATATGGCATGTTTCAGGTCCTACCAAAATTATATTTCTGTTAAGATCTCCACTACCCTCCTCAAAAACCATATCCTCAGTAGACAGGAGCATAAACACATGAGCAAAGTTCAAGGCCGCTGTGGAACAGCAAAAAGAGAAGATTAAGCAACAAAGCTGCTCTTTTGAAAAATGCTGCAGCTCCAGCCACTGCAGGAACAGGCCACAGAGCCTTGTCAGGCTCATCAGAAGAAAAGGAGCTGATTTTCAGTAGAGTTTACATGAAACCAAAGGTCAAGTCTGAAACAGATAAAGGTCATGGGCAAAAAACCAAGGGAACCAACTACTCACATCAGCTTAGAGGAAAACAACACATCAAAATAAAAGTGAGCATTAACTTGGACTTGTAATCACATTGCTCCAATTGAAAATATCCAAACTCCCAGAGCAATCTCCTCAAGTGACCTACAGATATGGATTCAGCTCCCTACACAATCACCTCGAGTTTACAAAATGTGGAAACATTACTTCCCTGTGCCTCTGTGAAAAAGTCAAGTTGAATAAAAAACTCATTCCATTCAGTAGCAAAATAATAATTCTTCTTTTAGCCCAGAGAATGTGAAAACATTTTTTCTGGCAGGAATTGCATTACACTTACACTTGGGGAACCCACAGGCAGGATTACAAAAGAAAGACACTTGGAAAGTTATGAGCATCCAGATTACCTGACATACACAACACAAATTTATCTCTTCTCATTATTAATAGTTTGAGATGTATATCCACAAGAGATTATAGTGAGTATTCTAATATATGTCAACAGATACCAGTCAGCCTTACAGACTTAAAGTGACTTAAGCTGCCTAAATTGCCACAAGCAGCTTACACAAAGACCTCTGTCATATTCCTTAACAAATGGAAAACTAAAAAATAAATCCCCAAATTCAATTGTGAAGTATAGTCATGCAGTTCTAAGATGCAGTGCTAACTTAGGGAGAGGGGAAAAAAAAATTACTAATAGTACTAAATTACTATAATACTTAAAATGTTCTTTCCAAAAATTCAAGGTCTCTGACAATGCTCTTAACTATAAGGAGCCTGCCTATATTAAAACAGAATGTGTCCTCCTAATGCTATGATCAAAACATACAGTGAATAAAACCAACATTCAGCTCTCCTAAATATATTACAAAAAGGATGAAACAAAATTTCAGGCCAGTGGACATTAAAACACTAAGAAATTGTAAGGGGATAGGGAATTATGTTTTAACATCATATTTATCTTAAAAAAAAAACACCACATTGTTTGGTTTTTTCCTGGAATTATGATTATGTAGCCACATTGATTCTTCAAGTCTTGTTACTAAACATCTTCAAAGCACTTTTCAGTTACACTTTTAGAAAAGAATGGAGGAAAAAAGGTAACAGAGGAAGAATTCTCTAAATACCAGAGAACACTATCTGTTGTACCAGAGGCTACAGGCAAGCTAGCACTGATGAGAGTATACATGTGATGTCCACCTGGTTCTAAATACATATTTTAAATACTTTGTTTTGATTATAGCTCTTTTCACTTCATATACAGCCTGTTTTTAGGCTGCAGGTTAGACTAGAGCACCCCAAGCATTAATAAACCCACTATCAGACATCTGTCCACAGGAGCACAAGAGTAGGGAAAAATAATCACTAGCTCCTGTTTCAGGGCCTCATCCACTACAAAAAAACAAATAAAAAGCATTTCTGTGCAGTCACGAAAATATTTTTTCTACAAATAAACTAAGGGAAATAAAAATAATAGTTTTGGACTTCACCAAATCTGCTTATTAAGGGGATGGATGGGACATCATTCAGCAGTAAAAGAGCAGTAAATTTCACCCCAAATTTAACAGCAGTAAAACTCACCCTCAAATACAAGGAAACTCAAAATGAATTCCAAATTTAATCTAGCTAAATGGTCTATTTATAATCAAGCAAACCTAAAACTAAAAGCACAGTATAAGCTGCAAGTTGCTAACAATAGACAAACAGATGTCTGCTGGGCAGGGGTGGGATGTTTCAATAAACAAACCCAAACATATCCACATTAGAAACCAAGACAAAACCAATGCTGGAGACTCAGTGCTCAATATACTCCACTGCTTTATTTAAGTGTAGCTACTCCTTTTTGCCCAAACATAAAGTATTATTTCAGAAAATACTTTGAAGATCTGAAGCAAAACATGTCTGTTTCTATGTCTTGAAAAGAAAGAAATGTTAGGGAGGCTGAGGTTTATTGATAATCAGTGATGAATTCTGAATGTTAGCTCCTACCTCTGTCTGATTTAAATTAGTGTGAAGCCAGATCAGCTCAGTAATTTACTTGCATTAAGAGCCAAGTGAGATTTAGCAACTGAAACTCAATATAGATGTCTGGAAATGCAACAGGAAGAGTCTCGTTCATCTTTGCTGTCAGAACAGGGCGGGAGCAGTGGAGGACATGCCTGCTCTGACATCCCTGTGTAACCCTTGGGCACCTTCAGGATTCCTGGGCACTCTGCTGAGATTAATGCCTCTTACTCAGAAGTCTGCACCAGCTGCTGCCAGAGAAAGAAATGCAAGCTCTGGCACCTCGGGGCTGAACATCTGGGAATGCTGGAAACAGAGCTGCACGTCAGGCACTGAGGGAATTTCAGCTGCTGCACAGTCTGGCAAGGCCTCTGCCTAATGTGTTTGCTGCCACTGTGTTCTTCGTTTTGGATACAATTGAAAGCCTCATTTCTACATCTATGACATCCTGTATTACTCAAAACTTGTCTGGAGGAAATCCAAACACCGCTATTCATAAAATGGCAACAAAATCCTTAAGTCCATCCTTTCAAAACAATGCCAGGGCAGTCTTCGGGCCAGGTGTTCTGGTATTTTTTACGTGTGAGGCATTGAGTATTTCTAAGATTGTCTAAGGAACATCACTCTACAGGGACATACCTGAACATCAGTGAATACAAATATGAACTGACACATACCATTTTTAACTCAAGTGTGAAGCAGTGATAAAATATTTACTGTGGAGAGAATGCAATTTTTACTTTAACCTTCTATTTTGTTTATCTTGTACAGAAAAAAATAAGGCATGATAAATTTAAGACCAAAAGATCAAGATGCAAGATTAAGCTGGATCTTATGTGTTTCTTCATATTTGTGTTATATTTATCAGCTTATAAAATTAACATACATATTAAAATTTTCATCCCGATAACAATTGTTGTGAATTCACCGACTGTGCTTTAATTTGTGATAGGCACCAGAGTCACTGGAGAGTAAACTCTGGTCTTCACCATCCAAAACAAGCATCATGTTTTCATTTACTGAAAACATCTACATGAAATTCTATCAGCAATATGAACCCTGGCGTGCAACATCTTTATAGTGAAAACTGTAGTAACTTGAGCCTCATCTCCCTTAGGTTCAAAATTTAACCTTTAAACACTGTTTTGCAGATTAACTTATAAGTCTGAAGCACACAAATCTCTAATTTTGTAGAATGCACTCTAAAAGGTGCATAAAGAGCATAATTAAATCCACTAAGGCCATAATTAGAATTATAACAATGTGCTTACGTTATAAAGCTCTTCAAGTAAAATGTTAATGTTAGGTTTTTTTCCTGTGAAAAATGCTAGAAAGAATAAAATTAAGTTCTAGGTTAATGTTAGGATTTCCTCAAGATCATTTTCCAAGGTCATAGTACAGTCTGACTAGGGTAAATTTGTAATAGAGGAAACTCCCAGAAAACAAAGAGCATTGCCAAGAATCCAGTTATTTTATCAAGGCAGTGGTGATGTATTTCACTTCCAGCTGTCCACACTAAAAACCTAGAAAAAGCCAGCTTTACTTTTGAGTAAATGTAACAGATAAAGCACATCTATATAAGATGAAAATGTGCTCCTCTCAGTGAATTGGACATCCCCAAAAGCTGCCTTACCCTAAAGAGCTGTCCCAGGTTTATGAAGCTAGAACTGATGCCTTGAATTCCCAGCTGCCCATCACATTGTGTGCTTCTCTGTAACACCAAAATCTGCATCACTGCTGCAGGAAAAACTGCATTTAGTTTTAGAATCTAAGAGGTGCAAATACTGATTTGCCATTTTGAAATTAGTTATATACACCGGTAGTTACTTTCAAAATATATATATATGGTGTATTTTATATACCAGTGTAAGCTTCTTTCTTACACACAGAAAACTCAGTGAACATGAGGAATTGAGCACAGGGATGCCATGAGAAATTGAGTGTCTTCATAGCAAAACCAGAAGAGGACTTTTGGTACAGAAGAAATCCACCTGGCATTTCTGCTTTTAGACCAGGACTTCCCATCAGTCATCAGAAGGGTCTAAAACTGGCTGGTTCAGCTAAAGGTATAAAACAGGGAAAGTACACATAGAAACAACCCAATGCAACACCTGTTAAGATAAAGTAGTCTAAAATCAATGATAAAGACTTGTTATAAGCCAAGTCTGAAAAAGAAATAATACTTTGGTTACAGAGTGATTTAGTAATTCCTGAAATTACACTGGTCTTTGTACAATTAGTTAAACTTGTACAACTAGTTAAACTGTAGTAGACCTTGCAGATCTACTACATTGAAAAGAACTACTATGATAAAAAAATTAAAATCTACACTACTATTCCTTCTTTGCTGAAAAAATATAACACAGTTGGTATTATATTAAATTTAAAGACTTTATCCTCCTTGAAATACACAGCTACACAACAGGTCATTTGAAGCAGTAGTTCAAAAGAATGCTCAGCTTGAAATAATTAACAAAAACTTTGAATAGTTTCAAATATTGGTCATCATAAAGTTTTGACAGTGATCACTTATTAGAATTAAAAAAAAAAAAGTTGTTCACCTCATCAAAAATTTACACCCATAAGGGAACTGACTCTACTATAGCAACAACAAAAACTGCTCAATACAGAAACTCCTTCTGATGTAGTAACAACAATGAAAATATTTCTGATTTTTGAAAGCACAACAACCACTTGAGCTAAGCACCACTGAGGACAAAACAGCAGTTCCACAGGGCAAAAAGAGTGTTTTCTAACAGCAATCTACAAAAATCCCTAACTGCTGTATGTTTATATAAAATTGCAGTAGACTATCTCAACTGACTTGCTCTTCCAACAGGTTTCACATGAAACCACGCAATTATGGCATTCTTGAAAAGGGGACCTATTTATTAATCTTCCAGGAATGTTTAGAAAGTGATGGTTACATGCAAGTAACCTACTAGATTTAGGAAGGAAAGCTGAGAACTGAAAAGGCCAAAGGGGAACAGCAGAGTTGAGAGCTGAGATGATTCTGCTCAGCCCCAAACTCAGGTCTGAAGTTTGCAGCTCATGCAGGTGGTTAATGGCTTCCATTAATGTAGCAGAAGATGAGAAGCCACAATTATTATAACAAAAAAACAAACAATGATTTTTGCCTGCAGCACGTGATTGAACAAGGGCAGCAGCAAAGGTTGGAAACTTCTTTCTGATTTTCATCACTGTAATAGAACTAGATTAACATGTGTAACATTTTCGTTTCCATCCCTCAGTAATTACCACCACCAATTACCATACCAAGAGTCATACAGTGATTACATTATAATGAGAGCAGTGAAACAGAAGGATTTAACACCACTGCTTGAAAGGGTATAAACAGAAACTACAGTATTTAAGGATATGGGAACATTTGTAAAAGTCACAGCATCATTGTGCCACGCTTGGGACAACAAACCACCACGCCAGAGAGCACAAGGCTGTAAACAGCAAGCCAACACCTGAGAGCAGCCCCTGCTTTGCCTAGAACCAAATGCTTCTCACCATGTTCAAAGTCCACTTGTATTATTTTTAACTCGAATGGGAGTTCTGTGGACACCAATCAGCCTTCCTAACTACGCTCCTTACGTAACAAACCTAGCATTGCAGGCCACGTGCATCCTCCACAATGAACTAATTAGGAACTCCTAGCAGGACAAAAAAAAATAAAAACAACTACTCAAAAAAACAAATCCAAACTTTTCAAAAGTAACTAAGCAGGTCAAACAACACACTTAGACTTCTATATTGCCGTGACAACTCAGCATGCATTCACAAGGTAGCAGTCTTCCAAGGTTTTAAATCAAAATCTGTAATAGTGTCAAAATAGTCTGTATGGAATTCACAGAATTCCAGAATGGTTTGGGTTAGTAGGGACCTTAAAGACCATCCAGTTCAAACGCCCTGCCGTGGGCAGGGACACCTCCCACTGGACGAGGTATTAATTCTTAAGTACGTGAATAAATCAGGCAATTAAGAAATAGCATTTAAGAAGTACTAGTTGCAGAAAAAAAGACCATCAAGTTCTATTACACAAAACGATGTAGATCCCATTCCAAGTTCATGCTATTAGCCAAGGAACTCCAGAAACTGGGAAAGCAGACTGGAGGGAAAGGGCTGCTCTTCCCTGTTTTTGCATCTTTCTCAAAGTGAGCAAGCACCGACAGATCCTTCAAGAGAGATTAATCCTCCCCTAAGACAATCTGACTCTTCAGTAAATCAAACATACAACAAGCCAACAACACACCACAAAGAACGCAAACATCACTGCAAAACCCTTTCCTTCCCAAACGTCCATACCTGTGGAAGTGCAGTATTGAGCTGCCTCTGCAGGGAATCCCTCTCATGGCCAACCTCGTGGAGCTTGCCCTGCGTGAGAGCGAGTGTCTCCTGAGTCTCTCGGAGCGTTTCCAGCAGGCGATCCCTCTCCTCCAGCATGGACACCATTAACTGCTCAAAGTGGGAATCGGCATCCGACTGCAACGGGGAACCTGAACTGTGGCCTCCATTTCCCCCGGCGGGAATCTCGGCCTCACTGATGGTTGGCATCACCTCACACATCATCTTGAAACAAAACGAGACACGACAAAGGGCCAGAGATTTCGGTCAAACAGATCTAAACAGGAACTTTGAGTGCTGCCCGTAACACCCGCTTAGCTCTCCCCACGACAGCATCAGGCCGCCAGCACCTTGGTGTTTGCCACTATTTCATTAAGAGAAAAGGTACACAGTCAACTTAATCAAGGCTTCGCTTTATAATGAGAATCTTGTGACTTCTTGCAAAACCAGATTTTTGCAGCTACGTCTCAAACTGTGACCTCATTTTAATGGATTTATGTTTTTGCGAGGAGAAAGCTGCTGCCCAGATCTTTCTTTTTAAAAAAAAAAAACAAAAAAAACAAAGATAAGGCATGCAGCCTGACACCAAAAATTATACACTTCACCCAGTAACTGATTACACTGCACATTTTGGGAATCATTATCTGCTTCTTCCACTGCTTCAAACGTACAGAGATTGTATCGACGACAGTACTCTGAGCTTATGTTGGCTGAGAAGGTTTATGGAGGTGAAAGTGATGTATGGTAAATGAGTGATAAATCCAAACAGTCCAATTCGAGAGATAAAAACACGTAAAGGAAGATAAAAAGCAAAAACTTCATTATGAAGTAGTAGCAGCTGTCAATGCTGACAGCAAAAGTAAAGGTAAGCAAAATAATTAAAGGCAGAGGATGAACATAGTTAACAATGGAAATGGGAGCACTGCAGTCCTGGAAGTGAGCACCCTGTAAACCGGGAGCACCTTTGAGAGACCCTAACAGACGCCTACCAGAGCTAAGGCATCAAGGTTTTAAAAAGCATGGAAAAAAACCACTCGTGCAGTCGCTGCACAGTGAACTAACAAGAAAGTTCTCCGGGTAACCTCTCTCAAAATCACAAACCTACAAACACTTCAGGCAAAATCAGGAAAAGTAGCTCTCCCAACCTCTCAGCCTTAAATTTCACATTCATATCTGAAAATTTTAAAAGAACAATTAATTCTGAGTCTTACTGTGGGTCCTCTCAATCCCTTGAAAGACTTGGAACAGTCTGAAGCGCTCTGTAATATTTTTGTGCTTTCGTGCATGATTACAATAAGCCCTGAATTTTCACCACTACGTTATTTACCTTGCTCAGTAAAACGAAAAGGCTTGGAAAATAGGCTCCAGGTTTCCTGCAGCACCAATTCTTCTCTGTTTTAGCAGTTTTCTGTTACGCCCCAAAAGCTTTTGGATTGCAAAGCACCCATCCAGCTCCAGTCCAATGACCGTTTAATCGAAACACATGAAAAAAAGAAAAAAAAAAACAAAACCTGCCGAGGAAAAGAGCAGATCCAATAAAAAGCAGCAGCTTCAGCTAACTCGCCAAGTCCCCGGCACAGAAGAATGTGAAAATAAACTATCTCAGCTTCCCATCCCTCTATTACTGGCCCATAGGTCCTGTAACAGCTGGGATGGAGGAATCATGTGCTGACGAAAAAAAAAAAAAAAAAAAATGTAGTCCGATGCAGAGGTGCAAAAAGCTTCAATAGCTCATCGCTCATAAATTCCACTCAGGTCACAATCGCATTATTAAACAGAGTACGAACAGCAGGGGAAAACAGCACGAGCTTTCTTGCAGAGGATTTGAAAAAGCCTCCCTTCTTTTCTCTTCTATTAATTCCAACGGGAATCTCTCCTTCCAGTTCCCTAGGTCTTAGTTCAAACATTTATAATCCCAAGAGCAAGGCGCTGGCGTCGCTTTGGAAGGCGAGCGGGGAGCGAGACCTGTTGTTCCTTCTGCACTAGTCCCGCAGCCGATGCTCCGCAACCGAGAGCGGGCAAAGAAAGGACCGGCGGCTCCGGCCGGGGGCACCGGCCCGGTCCCGCCGCGGGCCCGGCTAACAAAGCTGCGGGCGGAGGACGCGAGGCTCTCCCGCTGCCCCCGCCCGTCTCGGGGAGCACCGGGCCGGGCCTCCCTCCTCGCCTCGCTCGCTCCCCCCTGGAGGCCCCAGCGGCGCCGGGAGTGCGGCCGGCCCGGGCACCGCGCAGCCCCTGCG